>JASDQU010242900.1:4398-30752 GCA_032191745.1 Picea mariana
ATTCTTCAGCCCGAACGACATGACCGTGCATTAGTAGTATCCCCATTTTGTAGAAAACGTGGTCTTGTATTTGTCTTCCTGTGCTATTTTGATTTGGTAGTAGCCTGAGATTCCATCAGTGAATGAGTAAACTTCGTGTCCTCCTACGTTCTCCAACACTTCATCCATGAAGGGTGTGGGGAACGGGTCATGTAGGCATGCATCATTCAACTTCCTCAAGTTGACACATATTCTTATCCTACCTTGTTTTTTCTCTTGAACTACCATCGAGCTTATCCATTCTGATTCTTCCATAGGTTCTATGATTCTGACTTCGAGCATTCTATCGATCTCAGCTTTAACGTTTTTCTTATAGATCGGATTTATTTTGTATGGTCATTATCTGATCAGTCTTGCCTCAGCTCCGAGTGGCATCTTCATTTCACCCAGTTCTCCTGCTATGCCCTTCATTTCTATATATGTTGTGGGAAATAGGTCATTGTACTTGCACAGTAACTATGTTATGATTTCCACTGTCTTCTCATCCTAGTAATATCCATTACTGGACATTTTGGGATTCTCAACTGTCCCAATGTTTGCTTTCTTCACCTTGATCGGTGCAACAATTAATTCTGATTCTAGAGGTGGACCTTCCACTTCTCTTTCACCTTCTACTTCGTCGATCTGAATATCACATGGATCATCTTCATCTTGTATTTCTTCCTGCACATGGTAGCATGACAATAGTTCTTTCACTATCTGTCTGTTCCGCTATTGTTCCTATGTTATGAGTTCAACTTCTGGTTCCTTAATGAATATCACTCCTCTTATTTGTTTAAGTGCTGCATGTATGTTGGGGTTCTCATGCTCGAATGAGGAAGTGAATGTAAAGTTCTGTTGTAGTACTGTCCAACTCGTAGTTCCTCTACGCAGTTCCTGGTCTATATACTAGTTTGCTGGGATTCCCTCTAATGTATGTAAGAAATGATGAGGCCATTACTCTGGAGGTGTCATTTTCCACAACGCTCTACACTTCTCCAAGTGTTCCACTGGTGCCCCCTGTCCATCGTACTTCTGCTACTGGTTTCTTTTCTGTTCTGCACCAAAACTTATGTGGAGTAACCACTTACATTGGTACCAATTGTTTCCTTGTGTGCGCCCCACCATCTGGCAGGTGTGGCCTTAAGTGTTATATCGAGTGATAAGAGTCTCCGATTTTATAGCACTTCATCCTCATACTGTGCCAAGAATACTTCAAGATTGTTTACCCCATGGAAACTGGGTGGTTCCTTGATCTCCGTACCTACCCATCTTACTGCGCGGTCTATACTTGCGCATCTTCTTGTGGAAACTTCATGTATCTTCTATTGCTAGTTCTCTAAACATGTATCTGAGTCTGACACACATGAAGTAATGATCCACAAAATGAGTATCCCATCTACAGTTGGGTTCACGTAATCTTCATCATGCGTAGTTGTCCTGTACAACTGGCTGATTTCCTCCAAGTCCAACCAAGTAGGCTCTACGAATCTCTCCCCTTTCGATGGGTCTAATGGTGCAATGAAACTGTATTATACTGACTCAAGTGTCATTTTTCATGTCTTTAAATTGATTATGGCCTGGTTATCAAATGCCTAATCCAATCCAAGAAATGTTGGATATGGTGTTGTGTCGTCCACTATCTCTATTACTTCAAAGTCTGCTTTAGTGCACACTCCATCTAGATATACTGTCACTCCTTTCAGTCTGCCAATTGGGAGGACTCTTTGTTGGTTTGCTAGTTTCATCTGAATGGGTGAATATCCTAATGTGGGCTCTCCCATACATTTCTATGTCTTCGTGGGTAATACATTGACTTCGGATCCTAGATCTAGTACGATATCTCCCATGTTGAAATCTCCAATGTTGGCATTCAACTTGAACTCCCTACATGTTCTTCTTCTAGTATGTAGGTGATTGATTGTTTTTAGTTCTAGTTTTCTATCTGTCTCTATGCTACATCTTTCTAATATATTTTTCAATATTTTGATAGAGGATGGATCATTTAATATTTTTACACATGATTGCAAAAAGCCTTTGATTGTACTTACTTGTCCTAGGGGCTACGTTTATTTGGTATGATCCAACGATGGAGGAATCTTGTACTATGGTACTTCCTTTCTCTGTTGCATAGTTCAATTCGACGTGATGTCTAGATTCATAAATTATTTTCTTGATTGCTTAAATGTTTCCTTCTCGTTTTGTGCGTCGAACTGTTTACTTGGTTTGACATTCTTCTTCACCCACTCACGTTGTGCCAACTCTTGTTAGACTACATCATTGCTTGTTTTAGCTCCTCCATGCATAACTCTAATGATGTTTCTCCCGTTGTCCCTCGCTTTTTCTGAAATCCATTGAACATTCATATTGTTCTGATTCCTCTTTTCCTGGATCTTCCCTAATAGCGTAGGACATTCCTCTGTGTCATGATCATATGCACGATAATACATACAAGTCGTTGGTGGAAGTGGAAACTCTCTTGCATAGTGTCCTGGTTGTTGAAAATTGTGACATATCACTGGTCATCTACCTCTTCCAAAGCCTCATCTTGCTCGTCCTCCACCTCTGTAGCCAGCTCAATCTCCTCTCAGTGCATTATATGAAGGCTCCTGATTGTACTACGCGGTATTGTACTGAGGCTGCGATGTGTTGTACTGTCGTTGCAGGGTATTGTATGGTTGTTGCGCAATATTGTATGGGTATGGTACTTGGTTAAAATAAGGTGTGACTTTCCCGGTCATCATTTCTTCCTGCACCCTGTATGCATCTGATGTCCTCTCTCTCATCAATAGTTCTACAGTCTTTGTCATCATGGCCCACTGACTTGCAACAGTTTCAATATGAACTCTTTGGAACTGTCTGGTATGTCTACATCATTGGGAAGTGATATGGATCATGTCCCAGTTTCTTACAAATTTCGCACCATATTCCTCCTTTCGGTAAAGGATTTGGCATCCCTACTGCCATATACTGCACGAATGTTGGACATTTGTTCTTGTGGTGTCCTTCCATCCTACATGTGGTACACCAAACGACTTCTCATTTGTCCTTACTTTTGTTCTGGTTCAGCTGTAACGTAAATTTCTTCAAATCCTCCAACTCTTCGATGGATGGATACGTCTTCTAATATTGGTTTTATTTCAGTTGCAGGGCTTCCTACAAATGCTCCACTTGTGTCTGAAAATTCTATTGTCGTAGTGGATATTTCAAGTGTGGTAATAGTGAATTGACGAACAAGTGCCTGTGCGGCATATCTGTCATGAGATATTTCAACTTTCCTTTTAGTCGCTTGAATCTATAGTCAATCTCCCATACATATTCTCCTGGTTTCTGTATAATTTCTATCATCTCGTTCATGTACTGATCCTATGAACTTGGGTTCTGAAACTCATTTATCAACAATTTCTTGATATCCAAAATCGTTCTGGTTGTCCCAGGTGGATTGTTTGACGCTAAAATCATATGCCAATATAGTGTGCGATCCCTTAGTGTGATCTCTAGCTGTGCAAGTTTAGTGTCCTTGTCTGTGATCTGTTTTGCTTCCCATATCTTCTCATAGATAAACATGTGCTTTTCCAGGTCCTTCAACGCTTCTCCTTTGAATTTTGGTAACTTGATGTTGGGATCGTGTCCTGCCATCCTCAATGATGAAATAATACTTCTGCGTGGTGTAGATACTTGACCATTGCTTCCAGAACTGGCTCCATTTGTTATTCCATGTGTATATCTACTTCTTGCTGTCTTCCTTCGCACGATATTCTGTTGTCTAAATGGTGTTCTTTTTGGTGTGTTAGTCGTACATGGGTTTATGGGTTCCACACTGACATTAATATGGATAGGATTTCTTCCTTCGGTTCCCGCTCTTGGACCTCTCATCTTCCTCTCATATGTCATGCATAGGATTTTCTTAATCTGCTCCACAGCCCATAGATCCTCTACCTCTTCTTCATCACTTTCCAAGCCTTCCCTTGTAGCTACAAATATCTTCTTGGTGTTCACCTTGTATTGGTAGGGTACTCCACTGCGTGTCTTTCCAGCTGTCTCCATGATCTGCTTGATTTGGTCATCCTCCATCATGATTGGGTCCAAGGCTTATTCCTTATTTTCTTTATCCACTTCTCCATCCATTTCTCTTCTGTTTTTCAATGCTTCCCCCCTTTCCCCATGCATGCAGGGAAGTTTAGCTGTCTAACTCCATTGTCATCACACCTTTGTTATATAGTAGTATCTTAATAGAAGTATACAATGATCGAATATACCTTCCTCAGGGTCCTCATAGAAACTCTTACTCCACTGCGTTGTACGACTTCACTGTATCTACTGCAAATTCTATTATAAAGCCGACTATAATACTGTTGAGCTAAAAATCTACTGCGTGGGTGAATTTGTTATTCACCTATTGTAACTGCTCAATTTGAAATGGGTCCACTCTAACTGTTGGATCCCATTTTTTGCATGGTTATCCTTCAACCTAAATATCCACTCCTGCAATAGGTGTGGAAAATCATAGAAAAATACTTCATTTAAATCAGTAAACACATACTTTTGAAGATATTTGCGCGGTGTTGTTTTAGGGTTTCTGTTATCTCTCTTTGCAAACTCTAGCTCCTTTGTCTTCAACCAGCTTTCGATCTCTTCTTTTGCGGGATTCCATGATATCAACATCCCCTTCTAGCGATGCATTCTCACCTTCTTGTCATCTGATTCAATACTCTCTTGACCCACCTTCCACAGATCTTACCCTCTTTTAACATATCCCATCTATTCAATCCTTATATTGTTCCAACCTACAATGGAACCATTTGTTGTTTTAGATATCTGAGTTTACCTTTAACATGATTGACCTAGGTTCAAATATACTAGGGTTCCAACAAAGCCTCTAAAACTATCGACCCTCTTGGAAAACCAGAAGGCAACGCCATACACAGGGTGCACTGTGCAATCTCACCCGAGATAGTCTTAATGGGTGAATGCAATACTCATGTGTTTACAGTCCAGGATTGAGTGGAGATCTATGAAGTATGCGCTGAGAGTTCTATTTAAATTGTTAAATCAATATACTTTCTTTCCTGATTATGCATGTAATATAATCAACTCATTCATTCATCATGCTAACATATACTCATAAAAAATAAAAGAAATACAAGCATTCAATCACATAACAAATCTTTTACCATAGTTAACCACCCCTGGGATATGTCCACAAAGATCTGGCTCTCAAGATATTCTATTATGGAAATTCCAAAAACTACAGCGCCGTGTGCTTTACAACTCATCCTCAATCGAGTCGAGATCTATTTTGAGGCAGAATAGATTGCACCAGGCTCCTAATCTTGTGATATAACCCTCAAGATCCACCCTCCTTACTCCTCTACAACTCAACAACTTACAAAAAGGTATTGTATTACAATAATGTTTCTCCAAAAATCCCTAGAAGGTCTCTCTATCTCCGCTCTATCGAATCTCTAAACCTGACTCTATATCTCGATATGAGACCTAGGTATCTATATTTATATTTTTCTGGCTCATCAACCATTACAATGTATTACAAAAAACCTAACCCTAAAATCGTTAGGTCTTCCATGCATGCACATGTGTTGGTCTTCCTTCCATATGTCACTTTTCTCGTGCATGCCTTCCTTTCGAAAATAACCTTTCTTTCCACTTTGGCATGATTTCAACACCAATCCAATCCAAGCAATGCTAGATAAGGCGTTCTGCCATCCACTATCTCTATTACTTCAAAATCAACTTTAGTACGTACTCCATCCAGATCGTTTGTCACTCCTTTTACTCTTCCTATTGGTAGACCTCTATGTTTATTTGCTAGTTTCAGCTGAACACATAATATCCTAATGTGGGTTCTCCCATACATTTCCATGTTTTCTTGGGTAGTGTTATCACGTGGTTTGAAGTTAGGATAAAAGGCCTGAGTCTTATAGGTCAAACTGGCATAACAAGAACCTATCCCACCCAATGTCACCATGATGGGAAGGTTCTTTCTCTTTAGGGAGGTTAGACCCAAGGGAGATGCCCCTGGTGACCTGGGGTTTTGAGGAGGCTTAAGGATAATAAGAAAAGGATAAGTTTCCCCCCTCACAAGTCACCACCAATCAAATATTCCCGGATAAACAACCAATGATAAAGTAAAACCCTCAAAGGAATGCACCTGCCTGGAACAAAGCAACAACAAACTGATATATGCAAGCTAGTTCAATGGGTTAGTACTTCATATAAATTAATGTCTATCTGATAAACATATAAGCAATTTAGAAATAAATATTGATGAAGTCAATGTTTATAAACAACAATGAGAACTATGTCACTTCATCAATAATTACTAAAATGATATGGCATTCAATGTAGTAGATCAACGCTTCATTCAATTTATGCCTAAATCACCATTCAATTTAGCTAAGGATGACGACAACACTTAGGGTTAACATGCTAGTTTAGGCTAGGTTTAGTGAATTTAGGGTTTCAATTCAAGGTTTTGAGAGTGTTTGGATCAAGTCCACTTCAACGCATGAGGTATTAGGATCAGTTCCTTGGGGTTAAATGAAGTCAATAATGAAGGATGCAAGAGTTGAAGGAGACAGAGACTAAGGACTAGAGGGAGAAGTTTTGAGGTGTTGCTAAGGCAAGTTCTCAAAATCAAAACCCTAGGGGAGAGAGGCTCACTCCAGTGTTGTTACAACAAGGCCTCATGCTCTCTCCTCCTTCCTTAAATCAACTGTCAAAATGACTAGCTCAAGAATAAAGCATATAACCAAAACTAGAGAGTTTGATGAGACGAGGTGTTGCTACAACAAGGCCTTTCAGCACACCATATAAAAAATACAGCCCTAAGTGTAGTAGACCTAGGCTCAAGACATCTCTCTCTTATTGGCTTCTAGATAGTATGGCTAGCAACAAAAGAAGAAGGGAAGAGAGTGTAGCAACGACTGGGCTCTCTCCTTCTTCAATGGCTTAAAATTTCTCTCTCAGGGGACATGAGACAAGGACCTACTTGTGTGCTTGTCACCTAGGGTTTTGATTCAGAAAAATTTATAAACATATGCAATAAATTATACTAAAACCATTCATTCAAGAAGTTTTGCAGAAAAATACTTACAATTCACCAAGAAATAACCATGCAAACCCTAGTTGTAACACCTTCCTTCAAGAGAAACACCATAAAATGCCAAAAATGTCTTCCTTCAACAAGTGCGCCTCACGAAATCAGCCAATAACCCAAGATAGGGCACAAATTTTAGACCTCACCAAGTGGTGAGTGAAATATGATGAAAAAATGAAGGAGAAAATCCTCCATTTATATAGTATCGTGACCTAATTTTACTTTTTAGGTCATGTAAAAGGCCGACAAGGCCAAAATACCAAAATCATACTGTTTTACATTAAATTGTCAAACCAAATCCTAAATCAAGCTGAAAAGAGAGTAAAATCCCCTCCAAGAGAGATGTTATCCCCTTTTAGGGAAGATGGGGCGTCTTGGAGAAAAACATTATCCCTCCTTGGGATTCTCTAGCCTGCCACACGTGCCATTGTTGCCTAGTCTACCTCCCAAAATGTCAATGATGTTGGGTGATGTCATGGTCAAGGTGGTGACGTCCTAGGCCTGCCAAGGCCAATGTTCCACTAAGAAAGGGTCATTCCCCCCTAGGTCAAGCTCTGTCGGGTTGCCTCTGGTGGAACGTCCTCTTCTCCTCTGGTGCAAAGCTCTGGATCCATCTCTATCTTGTATCTCCCCTTGATGGGGTATCAACATCCACCTAATGGGCTCTTCATCCCCATGGAGGTCCGAATTGATCATCTCCCCATGTGTACTGGTCCAAGATGGTCCCTGTCCATCGGGCATGGTCATGCACATCAAAAGCTACGCCCTCCACGGGGTCATCAGTCACAGGGATCATAGCAATGTCAATCAAATTTCATCATCAATATTAATAAACATATGCATAAAACCCCTAATCGATCAATCAATAGCTCAAAGATGTTACACAAACCTACAATACAAGTCTGGGAAAAGGGAAAGGCATCCTATTGGGATAATGTCCGCTGAATAAGGGAAGTTTCCGGAAGAGACCTCTTCAAACCATGTAAGTGGATGAAGTGGTCAAGGGATGTTCAAGCAGGTGGGTGCAATGAGGACCAAGGGTGCAAGATGTTACCTATGGGTTCCTTTGTAGAAGGCGAGCTGTACCTATCATGGATGCAATTCTTTCCAATCCCATTCATGCCTTTTATTCTTTTTGTTATTTCATTTTTTATTGCTTTTTTCTTTATTTTTTTCTCAAGAGATAATCAAGGGACATTGACCTGGCGTGGTGACCAGTGGTGACAATGTTACCCACAAGTACTTTCACAGAAATGAGAAGGTTGGCTCATGATGAGACCCCCTTTCCCTTGGCCATGAAACCAAAGGTCACTACCCTGACATGGTAACCAGCTGATGGCAATGTCATACTGCTAGGTACCCATGGACCTAATAGGTTGGATTGTGATGAGACCCCCTATCCTCTGGTTAGGTCTTGTTTTTTTGTTTTTTTTAGGGTCCCTCTTGTTTCTTGTTGAGAAGCCTTTTATTTATTTCTCAGGGATCCCTAGGTGAAGCATCTCGAGGTTTTATTCTTAGGGTTTTATCTTTTACCATCTTCCTTTTACCTTCTGGGCCTTTAGCCCTTTCTTCCCACTAGATAAGGTGCAACCCTAAAAATAGGTCAACCTAGTGCCTAGACAAGTGGAATGGGACAGGTGAGCAGGAATCAAGATGGAAAAGTGAAACTATGAAAGGAGCAAACGATGGATTCTCAGAGACAACCCCCAGTGGCTAACCAAAACCAACAGACATAGGCTTACTAAGACACCCTGTCAATCCCCAAAAAATGGTCAAGTGGGAAAGTGTAAGATCCAAGCAATTGTTCGAAATAAAATGAATCAAAAGCATACATTCAATGGTTTTGATGATCAAAGTGACACATACCATGATACCTGAACTAATTACCTCATGAAGCAAGAACCCTCTCTGACACAAGACCAAGCTTATGGTGGTGGAGGCTGCTGCTTGTTAGGACCCTATAATGTACCATTTTGCTCATACATTTTGCTATGATTACATCCTTTTCCCACTCATATTTAAGCATACATTATCACCTTAACCTATTTTTCCAAAGGTATATAACGTTTCTTCTCTTTGCTATATGTTTAATTTGTTTTACATGTAATTTTACATTCCTCTCATACTTAGCCATTAATCAGAAATATATAGTTGCTGAAATAGTTTGAACTGCAGTTAACATACTGTTGCTGCTTGAAGACCATGTTGCTGAAACAATCAATAGTACGCAAATCCCATTGCTGAAACAGTCCATGATTTGTGATGCTGAAACAAAATTTCACATACAACAGTAACAAGAAGGAGCCATTACACTGGCTGCAACAGCCGTACCTTAAGCCAGCACCAACCATCGCTGCTGCTTGAGACCACATTGCTGAAATAGTCAAATAGAACACAAATCCCATTGCTGAAACAATTCGTGATTTGCGATGCTGAAACAGTATTCTACAAACAACAGTAACAAGAAAAGATAAATAAAGAAGCTGTTACACCCGCTGCAACAACTGTACCTCAAGCCAACACCATTCCAACTACTGTAACAACATTTTGCTACGGGAGATCATAATATCCTATTCCAACATAGAAGATTAGATCAGACTAAGAATAGGATTTGTATGTACACATGTAATTTTATGATCAATTGTATTAAGAGGATTATCCTTTTTAAATAGTAGAGAAATCAACATTAGAGGGGGATTATGAAAGGCTTATCTAGAAACGAATCACAGAGAAGGAGCGTGTTCACACTGGATGTTGTAACTTGACACATTTGACAGATGAATAAAAAAATCATTCTGAGCATTTCTTCTTAGTTTCTTTCATTTCTGGGGAATCTTGTGAGAAGGAAAGGGCCCACCTTATTCACAAGATTCACCCATTAGTTTCTGTATTATGTTAGTATTGTTCTTATTCATACCTTGTTAAAACTCTATTTTGCTGAAACTCTGTTTCCACTGATTGTTACATTGTTTTCATACAATTCATTCCTAGGTAATTGTTAATCATTTTGATTGGTAATTCTGAGTTTATGAAAGTGTGATAATCAAAGACAGGTGCTGAAGATTCTTGCTTTGGGGAATAGGGTCCTGTTCTCTGTTACAAAATAGTTAGTCTTCGGTAATTGTTAATCATTCTGATTGGTGATTCTGTTTGATGAGTTTATGAAAGTGTGATAGTCAGAGACAGGTTCTGAAGATTCCTGCTTTGGGGAATAGGGTCCTATTCTCTGTTACAGAATAGTTAGTCTTCTTTGCAGTGTGATGAAAAGTTCCTTTTTCCTAGGTTTCTATTTCTTAATGTAATCCAGGATTCTTCTGATAGTTATTACCTTTTGAATCTTAAAACTCTGCAATAGATAGATTGCTTTTACTATAATTCAAAGTAGAACTTCAGTCTGTTCAAAGAAAGGTGTGATTAGTGTACTTTTACTAAAATTCTAGATTGCTTTTGATATTGAGCATATAAAGTGTGTGATTGCCTTTGAAATAAACAGACTTCCCTGGGTTGGCAATTTATGTAACACTTGATTGTTTAATTAATAAGCAATTATATTGACTAACATTTTGGCGCCATTGCCGGGGAAGGAAATTATAGATTTTAAAAGAATTTACATTTTTATTTCATATATAGAGATTGCATGAGAGGACGCGGACCCCCCAAGGAAACTGACCCTATAGGTGGCAGGGGCAGAGGAAGAGGAGGAAGAAATACCTTCATCGACCAGATTATATCAAAATCTGAATCTGTTGTTCCTCAACGATCAAGCTCTCGAAAACCAAAGCCTCAACCTTCCTTTCAAGCGAAATTTGAAACAGAGACAGTTGAAAAACCAACAGATGACATTGAGGATCAAGCAAGTGTAGTAGGGGAACAAACAGAAGAAATCATGGATGGATATAATGAATAACTGCACCATGAAGAACATGTAGGTCTTGAAGCAGAGGTAAACGATGAAAACTATTTTTCTACCTTAGGATTTCCTATTGGTGATATCCCTAGAGGAGTAGCACCCATGAATAATATCCCACTTTCAGCTTTACCTAACTTTCATGGTTTATCTTCTGAAGATCCTGATGAATTCCTTTTCGAGTTTGACATATTATGCAGACGTTATGATTACATTTCCAATTCTAAAAAATTAAAGCTATTCCCAAAAACATTAAAGGGAAATGCATTAAGATGGTTCATCAGTCTTGGAGGTCATGTAATCACAACATGGGATCAGAGGAAACAAAAATTTTTGCACAAATATCAAGACTATTGCCGAACAAGAGAAAAAAGAGAGGAATTATTCAAGATGATACAGAAAGAGGATGAAAATCTAGAGGATTTTTTGGAAAGGCTACAGTATAATCTACAAAGATCCAATCACCCCGATGTAAGTAAGGATATTCTTAAAACAATATTATTAAAAGGAGTAAGGGATGACTGTTTATATATGCTGAATATGCTGGGAAAAGGGCACTGTTGATGGCGAAATTGACCGCTCGTCAATTGGAGGAGTGAATCTGGTCCAGGGTTGTCTACTTAACCCAAGCCATTTGGATTAATCCACTCCTACGGGTTTAGCGGCTCCATTGGCTGATCTAAGTCCTAAGAAAGCGAAAAACAAAACTACAGAAGATAAAATAACTTGATGAAAAACACTCGCTGAAAACTATATACAGATCTAATATATATTTATAGTTTACTAACTAATATTTATAACATAAGTCTACTTATTGTATGTATAATATATACAAATGACTTTATTTCTAATATATATATAACATTTACAAAATGCAAATTTTAATCTAAATCTGCGAAAATCGACTATGGATTGATTTATTAAACAACAACTAAGCTATCTTTCAATATTTTTGATTTATTTTCTTATAATGTTTATAAAGAAGAAATGGAATAACAGACTGTCTAATTGAAAACATAAATCATAGATAATAGAAAATGTTTTAGTTACAGGAGGTTTCTGTATTCATTAAACTAATGAAATTAAACTAGTAAACTCACCTGTTATCACATCCCATATTCGTCCTGTGTATAGCATCCAATCTTGCTGTCTGAAGAGGCAAACCCGCAACAGATCCTACAAATGCTTCTCATAAATGTGAAGTAGTAATGTTTGAATCTGAATGATAGAACATATACGAGATATAGTAACAACACTCTTATAATTTCACAAGTGGCCACATTGAGATAAATCCTGCTGTGAAAACTTGTGTATAAATGTTCAACGGATGATGAAGATAAATCTCTTAATCTCAAGTTTGAACAGAATAATTACTGTATGTTAAATATGGGACATAAAACATGGATATCATATAAATTTAATCATACCAACCTGCACTAAACCACGATAGCTAAAGCAATCACAATCTAATTACAAATCGAAATAATCATAACTTGAATAAAAACACGATATGGAGAAGCTAAAGCTGTGCAAATATCATATTCTATTCAAGTCTGTAAATCAGAAATCCATAGTTTTTGCCCCAGGAAGAGATGATTTCAAGTTTACAAAACAACATACTTATATAGGTTCTAGGAACAAAAATGTTTCCTATTGATAACATCCAATCTGTTCCAAAAGATGTGGGGGATGCAACCTCCCAAATTCTACTTGATACCAAAAACTAACAGCCTAATCTATTTAAAACATAAACATAGTATGGCCGAGAGATGCCAACAATGCTTCAAATCTCCTTAGAAATCATGAGTTCTTGAAAACAAATAAAAATAAAAATATTTCAGATGTATTTTCAGTTATCAAAACAAGTAATTCGAATTTTTCTAACTAGCTACAGAATCTCACGATTCTGTAGCTAGTTATAATTATAACTAGAATCATATTTTATTCAAACAATCAAAACAAACTAAAAAGTAATCTGTGCAAACAAATAATGTATCCTAAATTGAGAAAGAAAAAATCATTCTAAACTTTTAAAAGGATCATACCTCAAATTAAGGGATTCAAACAAATCAAGTAATCTTTGAATTTACTATTGTTGTCGCTGCTTCCACGTTCTTAAAAATAACAGACCCTGTGATTTTTTGGCGTTTGTATTTGGTTTGAGCTATGGATTGGAGTCTTATATTATCCTTCGTTAATGAATCCACCTAGTTTTCCAAAGATTTAAGCCGAGACTGTAGTAAAGGCACGTACTTGTAATACCCATCGATCTAGGATCGACATTCATTACAATGCGGCTGTAGAGACTATGTATTGGCATTGATAGTATTAACAGCTGGAGAATCGTCCATTTGACAGGTAGGTTCATCATGAAGTTTGATGCCAGGAAAGAGAGGATTGTCCTTTAGACATGGTGGTAGGTTGGTGACATAATCGCAGGGTCTGTCAGAGCAAAGTCCATATGAATATGGATACTCTTTGGCCAAGAACCTTTCAATTTCCGAATCTGAATCCTCACTTACCACAATTGTCTTTTTTGTGTCAGCACAGGGTTTGGGTTTGTTTCGAGCACATCATGAAACTCAACAAGCGGCCTTTTTATTTTTATAATTGACATCGACATTGCCCCTAAGCTTCTTCCCTATGGATTTTTTAACATCCTTAGTACAACCCTTAGGATACGAATCCAGTTGAGTGTCGGGTTGCGTAGAATCAGGGTAGGTCGAGGGTTCCAAATTAGAGATAGGATCACAGGGCATGAGCGAAGGAGGAGAGATGACAGGTTTCACAAGGGTTTCTATGATGATAGGCTTGTCAACCCGTCCCAACTCACTATTACCGAAACCATTTCGTAACACAAAATCATCCCAACAATCGTTGTTTAATTGCAACTGATGTACCATGATAATTTTGATTAAACCATGATGGAATAAACTAGAATCCGATTTCTGCCTTTTAAACCGCTTTCCCATATTGTACAAACTTCTAAGGAGGAAATAGGGCATGTTCAGCAGGAAATCAATAAAGATCATAAGCAATCGCAGGTGATACAAGAAAACCAACCCAAATCTCCCTTCACATGTAATAAACTGTTTCACAATAGCTAACAGATCATGCCATCTGGGTTTTAGAGATGAAACAAGCATAGCTCGGTCGCAGCTGGAAATTTTCCTTGAGGTGAACAACAATGACCAGGGGACCTCTTCAACCTTTGTGTTCTTGAACCACTTTTTCCCCATAGCTGGTAAACCGGTAGCTTGGCTTATAAAAACTTCATTTACCTCAAGCTGCACGTCTCCTATTTTTTCTCTGCAACCGTCGAATGTCAATGCGAACTCTTGAGCAACTCTCAGATTGAAACCCTCAAACTTTTCAATAAACAAACGCCAGCCGTTCCTGTCTAAGTCATCTCTGGCGTTGTCAAATGATAACAAGGTCTGGATTCCATTGGGCTCAATCCTCACCACAGGAGCCATGGCTAACAGTAGGGAATCAACACAGAAATCGTAGGTAGGGTTTGATCGAAAAGACACAGAGCCATAGTCCCGAGTTTCCTCAATGCAATGCAAAGACAGTTCAAAATGGTGGGCAGGAGCGTTAATCACCATGCGTGGGAAAGAGATCGTGAGGCCCGATGCCATACAGAGAAATAATTATCACGCTGTACCTCATATGATACCTTGGGATATGGGTAGTGTAAGGATGTAACTGCTTCTATACCATAGAGTGCACATATTCATGACTTGATTACAAGGTAAAAGTTTCAAATAAACATTGTGTTATAAGGATTTTATGAATCAAACCCCATTAATATTAATCGAATATTGATGAGTGAGAGGTTTTTTACTTATGTAACCAAGGCATGACTAGGACCAAAGAGTTATAAACTAGGAAAACCATCAAGTTCATAGCGAAAGACAACAATTCAACAATAGACCATATGAACAATTATCTTTTGATAAAAAATTGAAACCAAGTGTGAATTCCAACTATGAGTTTTCATGCTTACAGTCATGAAAACAAAAATCGAAAGGAAGGTATGTAAAAAGAGACAAGTGATAAGTGGCGTTGCTCATGATGAGTAATGAAAATTTAGAGATCCTGTGTAGGCAGCTTATAAACAATAGAAATTACATTATTGTTGCCAACAATGGCAACATGCTGGGAGAAGCAGTCATCTCTGCCAAATGAACGAGTTCAGATTAAGATAATCAGAAAAAACTTCAAATCAAAAACAACTGAAAAGCTGTCTGAACATCATTATCAATTATAAAGCATTCTAGTTTCATATTACTGTTATTTTAAAAATACGAAATCTGATAACAATCTTAACAGAGGAGAGTCACGATATTAAAGTTAAAATCTTCAATACTGTTGACAGAGTGGCTGCTACCAGCAAGTGTCCATAGACTCGACAGTGATGCCATTTAACCCACTCCGATATCCGTATCCTGCCAAGAAGTTCTAGATTAGAACAAAGGACATTTAAGGTCAAAAGAATCCATATCTGAGAATTTTCATATACCTGACATTGCTTCGCTGCCAGCGAGCCTGTTCAGTACCCCGACGAAGTTATCTTTGCGTCATGCATGCATTTACCCACTGCCAGCAGACCTGTTCAGTATCCCAATGGGTTTACAAGCACTTCCCACAACTCTCTGAAGGTTTAGTTTTAAAATTTTAATAGAGCAGGGTGACGCTGAAAATCCTGGTTTTTGGACACATCTTAGTAAATAACATACCTTGAAGAAACTTTTTAGCTATCCTTCATTAAGATCTAGAGATAGTTTGTTAATAAACTGACTTTCAAGAGTAGGGAGACATCTCTGAGTTGTTTTCTTAAGGAACAGGGACAACGTAAAAAGAAATTTTATGGATGATCGTGAGTATCTTGAGTTGCATATTGAAATCAAGAAATGCTTTTCAAACAACGAGTCATCTTTAACATGGCTGAAAACTCAGAAGAATATCACAATTGATGCTTAAACAACCTTCAACAGTCATTTTTAGAGGGGAAAATTTTCTGTTCTCTTTGTCTGAACTAGCCCATGATGCAGGCATGTGTGTCTCAAAAAGGAAAGACTGGCAAGAATAAAGGAAAAATAAAAACAAACCAGCAAAGAAAAACAAACAAGAAGTAAAACAAAAAATATTTACACAGGCAAAGTACTTTTTTAGAGCTTGGCCATTCACCGGAAAGGTGTTTGGCTGTCCCTCTAAATTATGTAATCGGAAGGAACTGGGACCCAATTTCTCAGCAATTAAGAATGGTCCTAGCCACAAGTTCTAAAACTTTGTATGCTCTCCTTTTCCCTCATGAGGTTTTTCCCATTTTAGGACAAGGTCACCTACCTCAAAATTTTTGTCAGAGGTAGAATTGGAATCAAACTAGTTTTTAACAATGAGTTGATGTTGATCCAATTTCCGTTTTTCTTGAGCCCTCACTTCTTCTAATTTTAACAAAGCGTTAATTCGATTCTCCAAAGGGGGACAGTCCTCTTCTTGTACTTTCTGCAATAGCTGCAGAGAGGGAAGGAGGACATGTGGTGGGAGAATCGCCTCTCTGCCGTAAACGAGAAAGAAAGGTGAGTTACCCACAACAGTCTTAGGAGTTACTCTATCAGCCTAGATTGCGTTTAACTGTGCGTTATGCCAATTTTTATGGTTTTCAGAGACCGTTCTCTTGATAATTTTGGTCAAATTTTTATTAGTTGATTCTGCCAAACCGTTGCCTTGGGGGTAAGAGCTAGCATAATACTTTAATTTAATTCCTTTTTATAGAGCGAAATCACTCATCTCAAGAGACGAAAAATAAGAAGCATTATCAAATAATAGGCATTCAGGGATACCGAAACGAGTAATAATATTTGAATTCAAGAAAGATATTACCTGGTTGGTATTTACAGCTTTTAATGGGGCAGCCTCAGACCACCTGGTAAAGTAATATATGGCTGTTATGATATACTTATGCTGCTGTGAGGATGGTGGATTGATTGGGCCTATAATATCTATACCCCACTGCTAAAAATGGGAGTCTACTGAAACTGGTTGCAGAGGGAAGGCTGGTTTCTGTATCCGTCCGGATGCTTTTTGACAAATTACACACTTGCGACACAAATCATGAGCGTCTTTAAAAAGGGTAGGCCAGTAATAACCTGCTCTTAATACTTTATGGGCAGTGGTATCTCCACCAAAATTCCCACCAGCTTCTCCTGCATGCAATTCCAATAAGACTTTTTCTGCTTCATCTTTTTGAAGACAACGCATTAGTACTCCATCAAAATTTTGATGAAACAAAATACCATTAATCAGCTAAAAAGAAGAAGATTTTAATCTTAGTGCTCTTCTTTTAGTGGGATCATGGTTTCGGGGAGCTGATCCGTGTATAAGAAAATTTTTTATATCATCATACCAGGGACTAACAGGGTTTTGTGCACAACAGATTTGATTTTGATAGTGCTGTCCTGGATTTAACATATCATTTTCCTCTTGCTGTCCTGCTTCTGAATCAATGACCAATTTGCATAACCCTTGGCCTCTTACTATTTGTGTTGGGGTGATTTCTATGTCATATTCTTGCAAGGATGTGACCCAGTTTGCCCTTTTTTCACCTAGTTCTTTCTGTACTAATAGATTTCTGACAACCCGGTAATGGACAATGATTTTCGTCCTAGATTTCAAAAGATAAGATTGGAAGTGCTTTACTTCTTTGAAAACAACATAGGATTTTTGATCTACTATTGGGTAATTAAGTTCCACCCCCTTGAAGGCTAAGCTCATAAAGGTGATTGGGACTTCATTATTTTCAACGTTCTTTTGAGTTAGGACGACGACGTATGAACGGTCAGAAGAAAACGTGTAGAGGGTGAAGTCTTGCAAAAAGTTGGGGCTCATTAGAGAAGTAGCGTCTATTATGGCCTTTTTTATTGAATCAAAAGCCTGGCTTTCTAAAGGTCCCCAATGGTATTGTACGTCCTTTTTTATTAGGTTTTGTAATGGTCTCACCATTTCTGAAAAGCTGGGGACGAATCTCCTAAAAACATTTATCTGACCTAGGAAATATTGCATGGACTTTTTTGACGAGGGAGGGGGCAGTTTCGAAATGACTTGAGTTCTTTCAGGGTCAATAATCATCCCTTCGCTCGATACAATGAATCCTAGGAGTTTACCTTGTTCTACTACGAAAATATATTTTTTAGGATTCAAAGAAATGCCATACTTATGACATCGTTGTAGAATGGATCTTAAATGAGCTAGATGATCTTCTTTATTTTTTGAGAAGACAGTGAAGTCATCCAAGTAAACTACGACAAATTGATTGATTAAGCCTCAGAAAGTGATGTCCATCGCTCTCTGGAAAGTGGCACTGACGTTTATGAGTCCAAAGGGCATCTTTCTATAAGCGTAGGTGCCCCATGGAGTGCAGAAGGTGGTTTTGAGTTGGTCTGGAGGGGACATCATGAATTGGTTATACCCTGAAAAACCATCCAACAAGGATAATCTTTCAAAACCAGATACCTGTTGAAGGATCTGTTCCATGGGAGGGACAGGGTAGTTGTCTTTATCAAACGCTTGGTTAAGATTTCGGAAATCGACACATAGTCGGATTTCACCACTCTTCTTTCTGACAGGGACAAGATTAGAGACCCATTGTGTGTGCCTAACTGGGAAGATTATCTTAGTGTTCATGAGTTTGTTTAATTCCTTCTTGACAGTTGGTTCGCGTTTTGGGTGCATTTTCCTTAACTTTTGTTGAAAAGGTTGGGTTTGGGGTTTCATAGGAATAACGTGTTGTATGATGTTAGGATCAAAGGTTTTCAGGTCATCGTACGTCCAGGCAAAAACATATTTATATTCCTTAAACAACTTAATAAACACTATTTTTTCTTGCTTAGAACACCCCAACCCTAAATTAATGCACTGTGGATTTTCTTTAGTTCCCAAATTTACCTTTTCATGCGTCAAAGAGGAACTACTCATTTTATAGTTCACTGATTTTCTGAACTTGTCGTGAAGATCATAAAATTTTTCTAATCTAACTACAGATTTCAGGATAGAATTTACCATGTTTGATGAAGATTCTGGAGATCTTGGATTTGGTATTACTGTAAAGTCACGAAGATTTTCGTCATGAGTACCTTCGTCTATCACCGTGACCTGGAAATTTTCTTTCATATGCAGGAAACTTATACTCTATTCATAGTCATCAAAGACTCTCCAATTCGTGATGTTGTCTGGGATGAACGTTCTGAACAACAGTTTGACGGAGAATGCATTCGGAGATAAGCCTTCTGTAGGGAAAAGTTTTGAAGCTACATTAGCTAACAAATTAGCTTCCGAATTATTCAATCTAGGAACATAATTTATGTTAAATGCGGAGAACTTGTTCATTAAATTCCATACCTCAGTTTGGTAGCTTTTAAGGTGCAGAGATAAATAGTGGATATAATTTTTTACCTGTCTAACCATGATTTCCGAATCACCAAAGACATTCAAATTTTGAACGTTCATATCTAATGCTTTTCTGAGGCCTTGCAATAGTGCCTCATATTCTGCTGTGTTGTTTGTACATTCGAATTCTAACCTGCAAGCAATCAGGGTCTTATTACCTGTTGGATTGATGATCACGCAGCCTGCACCAGCTCCTTCCTTGGATTTTGACCCATCAAAGTAAAGAGACCATATTTGATTTTTGTCGGTTGCATGTGTCCACTGCGAAGAAGCTGTTGGCTATGTATATGTTAAAATTTCAGAAAGCTGTTCTGGGTTAGCGATGGTGGAAGTTTTGGCCACAAAATTATTGAAAAAGGTATCCATCCCTTGTATTTCGGGTGAATCGCCAGAAGGAGTGAATGGTTCATTGGGATCATTTAAATTAGTCACTATGAACTTCAAATAATGTTCACGATTTACCTTGATTCTGTTGGGCTTTCCATTCTCGGGCAGCCACAAGTGAGTCCAGTCCATCGCAAAATAGCCATGTAGTTGTTCTGACCAGTCTCTGCTTAAAAACAAACCATAAACTTCTGGGATATCTACAACAATAATATCAATCACTTGATCAACTTTAGGGTTAGACGACAATCTTATAAGCATATTTCTCAATTCGCCTATAACTTTAACACTAGTTCGATCAAGATGGATAATATTCAAGATGGATGGTTGAACTTCGGTATTAATCTTTTGACAAACAGACCAAGGCATTACGTTAGATGATGCACTTGAAACTACCATGCAGTTGTGAACGTTCCTATTGAAAATTTCAAAAGTTAACAAAAATGGAGGGACATTTCTGTGAGTACTAATAGTGGAAGCTTCTTGTTTTTTACTCGTGGCCTCTAAAACTGATTTATCTACATTTGTTACATTATTTACAGGAAGGTATCTTTTATCATGAGGCTTAGATGTGGTTTTGGCGGAGGCCTTCTGAGTAACTTTGGGGTTGTTCTGAACACCTTTTTTACTGCTCGGATTGCCATTTTTGCTGTTCTCTGCAATATTTTGTAGCATTTTTTGCAGAATAAAAGGGAATTTTAATAATTCATAAACATAAATTTTATCCCTAAGCTTCTTTAAATATTCAACCAAATTGTAATCTAAACTTGGTTTTACTGAATTCTGTTTAGTCTCAGTGGATTTAGACTGTTTTGGAGGCAAAGTCGTAGTGATTTCAGAAGGAGGCTTATTTGTTGTCTTGCTCCTAGTATTGTAAGGATGCACTGTTTCGAAATTAGCTTGAAAAATGCTATCCAAAAAATGTCCAAAAATTCTCAGAGAGGGTTCATCTTATTCTACTGTCTCTTGTTCAACTACTTCTTCAGGAATCTCGGGAGGAATCAAGTTATCGTGTGCTTCTAGAATCGTTTGAATAAAAAATTGTAGGATTTCTAGATTTACGCCTTCAGTATTTGAATTAGGTTGGTTGGTGGGAAAAGGCTTCCTAAAAGGGGGATTGTAAGGCCCTTTACTCGAAGAAGCTTCTTCAGCCGTCCTTTTCAAATATATAACTTGATTGGATAGTTTTTGAATGACTTTCTGTAAGTTTTCTAAATCTGAGCTTTCAGGTTGAGCTTTGTTTTGGGAAGGTCTANAGGCTTTCGTATAATATGCTATAATAAGATTCTCGGCAGGCATTGAATCCATAGGGATTCGGTTCTTTAGTGTCAAGAAACTTTGATTAAAGTCTTTGATATTTTCTTTGGGGTTCATTCTTAAACTAGAAAGATCCATGACTACAACTTCAGGAGACTTGTCGTCTCTGAACTTCTCAAGAAAACATGATTCAAATTTCTCCCATGACACGATGGTGTGGGGCTGTTGGGAAAAATACCAGGTAGAGGCATTGCCCTCAAAGTTGTAAGGAAACAATCTACATTCTACGTCTTCATGCTCGACACTACAGAGTCTAATGGCTAACATAAACTTTTTGATGTGATCTTCAGTGATATGTTTGGAGTCTGGGTCAAATTTAGGGAGCCATTTCTCCGGGTGTTTTGGTAAAGGATGCTGAGGCCCAGGTATGGCCACTGAATCTTGGTCGAGCCAGGGTCTGGCAGGATTGTTTTGGTTGGCCATAGGTGTGGGTGGTGTCCAAGGATAGGATGAGGTACTGCCTTCATCAGAGGATTATTCTCCAGAAGAAGAAGGAGATGAAGGAGGTGCTGATGGTGGTATACCAGATCCTCTTGCTGCAGGAGTGAGGATTGGATCTGTAGGGTTTAAAGTAAGGTTAGTGCCTCCAAGTTGTTCTCTGATATTAGAGAATTCTAGTGGTTGGTTCAGAGGTCGGTTTGGTTGTCTTATACGAGCTAAGGCACTGTGCGTTCTTATGAGAGATTGGCGAACAATATCTTGTATGTCACCACCCATAGGATTTGGAGTTACTAGTTCAACTGTGATCCGTAGATCATCGTTTGATGTGGTTTCTGTTTGAGGGACAATGTTATCATCTGAATGAATTCTAGTCACTATAGGTGAGCAGGTAGGTGGTGGAGGAGTCTTACGACCTCCTCGTACCATTAATAGTTTTCAGGCCCTCCTTCTAGCGTCATTTGTTGACGGGCGAAATTGACCGCTCGTCAACTGGAGGAGTGAATCCGGTCTGGGGTTGTCTACTTAACCCAAGCCATTTGGATTAATCCACTCTGATGGGTTTAGCGGCTCCATTGGCCGATCTAAGTCCTAAGAAAGCGAAAAACAAAACTAAAGAAGATAAAATAACTTGATGAAAAACACTCGCTGAAAACTATATACAGATCTAATATATGTTTACAGTTTACTAACTAATATTTATAACATAAGTCTACTTATTGTATGTATAATATATACAAATGAATTTATTTCTAATATATATATATAACATTTACAAAATGCAAATTTTAATCTAAATCTGCGAAAATCGAATATGGATTGATTTATTAAACAACAACTAAGCTATCTTTCAATCTTTTTGATTTATTTTCTTATAATATTTATAAACAAGAAATGGAATAACAGACTGTCTAATTGAAAACAAAAATCATAGATAATAGAAATTGTTTTAGCTACAGGATCTTTCTGTATTCATTAAACTAATGAAATTAAACTAGTAAACTGACCTGTTATCGCATCCCATATTCGTCCTGTGTATAGCATCCAATCTCGTTGACTGAAGAGGCAAACCTGCAACCGATTCTACAAATGCTTCGCATAAACGTGAAGTAGTAATGATTGAATCTGAATGATAGAACATATAAGAGATATAGTAACAACAATCTTATAATTTCACAAGTGGCCACATTGAGATAAATCCTGCTGTGAAAACTTGTGTATAAATGTTCAACGAATGATGAAGATAAATCTCTTAATCTCAAGTTTGAACAGAATAATTACTGTATGTTAAATATGGGACATAAAACATGGATTTCATATAAATTTTATCATACCAATCTGCAATAAACCACGATAGCTAAAACAATCACAATCTAATTACAAATTGAAATAATCATAACTTGAATAAAAACACGATATGGAGAAGCTAAAGCTGTGCAAATATCATATTCTATTCAAGTCTGTAAATCAGAAATCCATAGTTTTTTCCCTAGGCAGAGATGATTTCAAGTTTACAAAACAACATACTTATATAGGTTCTAGGAACAAAAATGTTTCCTATTGATAACATCCAATCTGTTCCAAAAGATGTGGGGGATGCAACCTCCCAGATTCTACTTGATACCAAAAACTAACAACCTAATCTATTTAAAACATAAAGATAGTATGGCTGAGAGATGCCAACAATGCTTCAAATCTCCTTAGAAATCATGAGTTCCTGAAAAAAAATAAAAATAAAAAGATTTCAGATGTATTTTCATTTATCAAAACAAGTAATTCAAATTTTTCTAACTAGCTACAAAATCTTACGTTTCTGTAGCTAGTTATAATTATAACTAGAATCATATTTTATTCAATCAATCAAAACAAACTAAAACGTAATCTGTGCAAACAAATCGTGTATCCTAAATTGAGAAAGACAAAATCATACTAAAATTTTAAAAGGATCATACCTCAAACTAAGGGATTCAAACAAATCAAGTAATCTTTGAATTTACTATTGCTGTTGCTGCTTCCACGTTATTAAAAATAATAGACCCTGTGGTTTTTTGGCGTTTGTCTTTGGTTTGAGCTATGGATTAGAGTCTTCTATTCTCCTTCGTTAATGAATCCACCTAGTCTTCCAAAGATTTAAGCCGAGACTGTAGTAAAGGCACGTCCTTGTAATACCTGTCGATCTAGGATTGACATTCATTACAATGCAGCTATAGAGACTATGTATTGGCATTGATAGTATTAATAGTCAGAGAATCATCCATTTGACAGGTAGGTTCATCATGAAGTTTGATTCTAGGAAAGAGAGGATTGTCCTTTAGACATGGTGGTAGGTTGGTGACATAATCGTAGGGTTTGTCAGAGCAAATTCCATATGAATATGGATACTCTTCGACCAAGAACCTTTCGATTTCCGAATCCGAATCCTCACTTACCACAATTTTGTTTTTCGTGTCAGCATAGGGTTTGGGTTTGTTTCGAGCACATCATGAAACCCAACGAGCAACCTTTTTATTTTTATAATTGACATAGACGTTGCCCCTAAGCTTCTTCCCTGTGGATTTTTTAACAGCCTTAGTACAACCCTTAGGATACGAATCCGGTTGAGTGTCGGGTTGGGTAGAATCAGGGTAGGTCAAGGGTTCCAAATTAGAGATAGGATCACAGGGCATGAGCGAAGGAGGAGAGATGGTAGGTTTCACAAGGGTTTCTGTGATGACAGGCTTGTCAACCTGTCCCAACTCACTATTACCGAAACCATTTTGTAACACAAAAGCATCCCAACAATCGTTGTTTAGTTGCAACTGATGTACCATGATAATTTTGGATTAAATTGTGATGGAATAAACTAGAATCCGATTTCTTCCTTTTAAACCTCTTTCCCATCTTGTACAAACTTCTAAGAAGGAAATAGGGCATGTTCAATGGGAATTCAATAAAGCTCATAAGCAATCGCAGGTGATACAAGAAAACCAACCCAAATCTCCCTTCACATGTAATAAAATGTTTCATAATAGGTAACAGATCATGCCATCTGGGTTTTAGAGACGAAACAGGCATACCTCGGTCGCAGTTGATAATTTTCCTTGAGGTGAACAACAATGACTAGGGGACCTCTTCAACCTTTGCGTTCTTGAACCACTTTTTCCCCATAGCTGGTAAACTGGTAGCTTGGCTTATAAAAACTTCATTTACCTCAAGATGCATGTCTCCTATTTTTGCTCTGCAACTGTCGAATGTCAATGCAAACTCTTGAGCATCTCTTAGATTGAAACCCTCAAACTTTTCAATAAACAAACGCCAACCGTTCCTTTCTAAGTTGTCTCTGGCGTTGTCAAATGATAACAAGGTCTTGATGCCATTGGGCTCAATCCTCACCACAGGAGCCATAGCTAACATCAGGGAATCAACACGGAAATCAGAGGTAGGGTTTGATAAAAAAAACACAGAGCCATAGTCCTGAGTTTCCTCAATGCAATGCAAAGACAGTTCGAAATGGTGGGCAGGAGCGCTAATCACCATGCGAGGTAAAGAGATCGTGAGGCCCAAGGCCATACAGAGCAATAATTATCATGATGTACCTCATATGATACCTTGGGATATGGGTAGTGTAAGGATGTAAGCGCTTGTATACCATAGAGCGCGCATATTCATGACTTGATTACAAGGTAAAAGTTTCAAATAAACATTGTGTTATAAGGATTTTATGAATCAAACCCCATTAATATTAATCGAATATTGATGAGTGAGAGGGTTTTTACTTATGTAACCAAGGCATGAATAGTACCAAAGAGTTATAAACTAGGAAAACCATCAAGTTCATAGCGAATGACGACAATTTGACAATAGACCATATGAACAGTTATCCTTTGATAAAAAATCGAAACCAAGTGTGAATTCCAGCTATGAGTTTTCATGCTTACAGTGATGAAAACAAAAATCGAAAGGAAGGTATGTAAAAAGAGACAAGTGATAAGTGTCATTGCTCATGACGAGTAATGAAACTTTAGAGATCCTGTGTAGGCATCTTATAAACAATAGAAATTACATTATTGCTGCCAATAGGGACATATCTAAAGAATCATATGATGAAATTGTTAACCTCTATAAAATATGTTCAAGAGGAACTGCAAGGAATAGACCAAACAATAGGGATACCACATTTTCAAAAGTTCAAAAATCAGCCAGTGGAGGAGCAACAAGAGCCGAAATAGGTAATCNCTGAAATGTTAAGCTCTTTTGCTTCACAAATTGACACCTTGCAGATTTAAAGGAAACAAGCCGAAGCAGAAGCAACTCTGTCCATATTTTGTTCCAAATGCAGAGATTAGCAGCCATGAAGGGAATGCCCATTGGACAAAAAGCCAATTTGCACCATTTGTGATAAGGATCATGAATCTCAACAATGCCCTTCTTTACCAGGAATCAAAGCAACATTACAACCAACCGATGAAGAAGATGAAGCTGTCTATCTGTTGACACAGAGAAGGAAATGGAAACCATGGGGACAAGGTATGAATCCTAATATGCCATTTACATCTTCTAATCATTGGAATAATTATCCTTCTTTTAGTCAAGCAAATTACCCTTCCTTCAATCAAATTAATTACCCACCCATGCAAGAAACAAACCCTCCCTTTGTAGACCCAACAATATGGACACCTTGGCCTTCACAACAACAACCTTACTTTAACCAATGGAATCCAAATTGGAGAGGTCAACAACCCT
>JASDQU010242900.1:53683-69912 GCA_032191745.1 Picea mariana
ATCCTACATTTGAAGAACTTTGGACTTGATGTGCTCAAGAAGAATCAAGGATTAGTGCAAAAGAGAAACCTCAAAAGAAATATGATGATCAAGCCTTCACAGCAAGATTCAAGAATTTTAGGAACAAAATGGATCTTGGCTCAAGGAAGAAGCTAAATCAAGAGAAAGATATGTAAGAAATACAATGCTTCAACTGTCGAAAATATGGTCACTACAAGAATCATTGTCCCGAGCTAAAGAAAAGGAAGGAAACACATGAAGCATCAATTTCCGAAGAAAGGGAACCTTCAAAGAAGGCCAAGAAGGAAAAAACAGACTTCTTCTTCTAAAGAAAGGGTAACAATATTCTTCATGGTTCTTGTACATACCATGTTTACATGTTTTCTATACATATCTTGCATATTTATTTGTTAGAATATAATATGTTCAAAGAGAAACTATATCTATGGAAGAACAACGAGATAAGGATTGTTATCATAATGACTACAAGTCAAGCAATACACGTGAAAGGATGAAGTACATCAACAACCCCTTGTAACAGTTCATGTGGAAGGTATTACATAAGTAACAACTGTAAGATAAGCCAAAATAATAATCAATATTGAAGAAACCTAGAAGAAGTAAAGATAGAAATTCAACAATCAAGAGAAAATTGGAAAAATATTTGTGACACTTTGCAGAAGGCAACAAGGATGCAGACGAAAGCGTCGACTCTCCTAGATGGAGGGAGATGATTATATTACCAAAATAAGAGCATTCATTCATGTATGAAGCAAGGATTAGGAGGGAGATAATCTTAAATAATATGATCCATTGAATATGATGAAGTATCTATGCATTTTCCCATCAATGGTAACAACCATGAAGAGCAGCATGTGGTCAGTTTGACTTTAGAAGAAGTATTCTTCGAAAAGAAGCCTCAAAGTATCATTGATTGTCCATCCACATCCATGATCCTATGATGAAAGAAAGAAGTTGGAATATTCAGGGCATGGAATCTATAGAAAACTACATGGACCCAAGAACTAAAGAGAAACATGAGGAAGAACATGAAGATTCCAAGAGAGAAAGAAAATTCAGAACAACCAGTCATTGTATCAAGGATCACAAGACTAACAGCCTAATCTAAACTCACTAAAAACAATCAAGAAGAGGGACTGAAAGTTGTGATGAAGAACAGTGTATGGAATACTTATGAATGTAAGCATTGTGAGATCCAAAACTACAGGTTCTCCCAGATGGAGGGCGAAGACTATGATGATTGCTTGTTCTGGTAAACCAGACATACCTCTACATGAGCCATTATATCATACACAATATCCATAGGATTGACATCAGATGAATGAAAATATTATTCTCCATAATAATTGAACAAAGAGCATATGAAGAGCAACCTCAAGGCTTTGAGGTATACCAGAAAGAGACCCTTGTATGTAGATGGAAGAAGATTTTGTATGGATTCAAACAACTTGGTGCAAAGCCTCTCATGCATAGCATAAGCATGGTGAAAACCTTCTATAAATCAGAATGGTTGTACAGAAGTCCAGGACGATGGATTGCTAGTCCATGAAAAACTCTCATGATGATAGAAGAAGTGCCACATGGATATGTTCCAATTTGAGCATTGCCACGATGTTATGAGCTAGCAGGAAACAAAAGAGTTTAATCCGACAATGACATACTATATTGATCAGAGATATATCAATCCTTCAGAGAAAACCAGTGTTCCAGAAAGACTGAAGTACATTTGATATCAAGCATCACATTCTTCGTGATGAAGTCTAGAAAAGAGAAATGGTTCTCCAATATATATATCTCCACAAATGAGCAGATAAGTAGACATTTTGGTAAATCCTTTGTCCAAGATGAATGAGTTTGCGTACTCAAGTTGGAGCTCGTGGAGACGAATTCCTTATTGAAAAAGGAAGAGATGACTCACAAGTTGGGAGGGAGCACTGATGTGTTATTGATTTATGGACAGTCATTTTTCAGTTCGAAAAATGGTCCAGGATGAGCAGTTCCTTTCCAGTTAGGAAAGTGGTTTGAGATTTCTTACGGACAGGAATTTTCCAGTTCGGAAAATGTTCTAGATCGAACGATCATTTTCGTAATTAAAATGGTTCGATGGATTTATGATGTACCATAAACACTGATTCCCCTTGTGGTTAACATAGGGAATGGTCTAGGACATTCTCTCTTCTTGACGTTCACACTCATCAGTGGTCAAGAAGACTAGTCCTCCTTGTTGCACAGTCATTTTTTCGAAGCTTATAGTTGTGAGAAGTTTTGAAGAATGGTTCATTTTGGAGGTTAGTGCAGGATAGTCATTTCCTTAGGAAATGGTTTGGACATTCATTCCCCAGGGTAGATTCATTCTCTCCAGGTTTCACTTTCTTTAGTGCCAGAATAATGGCCCAGATAGGTGAATGGTCTAGGGTCAGCAATCAAGGATAGGCATTCCCTAGGGAAGACTCATTCTCTCCAGGTTGCACATTTTTTAGTGTCGTTGTTTACTGTTGGAGGAATGGCCTAGATAGGTGAATGGTCCATGCTCAGAAATTGGGATAGTTATTCTTCCTTGCTTGATAAGAATAGTCCAGATAGCTCATCATTGATGTTTTACCATTTGAGGGAAGATGCTCTTCCATATCTTATAGATGTGAGTGGAAGAATGGCCCAGATGATTCAGTTTATATCATAACAATGTTTTTTGTGCAGGTTGATATCAGATGATTCTTATGGAGACAATAGATGTATTCTACTGTGGTGGATGTGTTCCATTGATTGTGACTATATGTCACTGATCAAGTATCTGTGTGCTACTTGGTGTGGTAGTGTACCACTGGATTGTAGTTGTGTACTAATATGGATAGACACAGTTGTGTTATATTGAATGGAATTGTTTTGATTTCCTTGAAGACTATCAGTAGTGTTGGAAATGATTATCAGCTATATGGATAATCAATGGACAGAGATTTCCCAGACGAAAAATGGTCCAGGACATTTATTCTTCTAGGACATATGTCCGGATTAGAAGAATGGTTCTTGTGTCACTCTGTGGAGTAAGTGACTTATCCAGCATCATGTTTGATTACTCAAATGGAGTATGGTTTCAAGAGATGATGCAGTTGATGACACTGATAGTGATGATGGTGCTCATGATCTAATCATGAGATAATCTATGTTAATGCTACCAGGTGAATGGTATGTTTGTGCTCAATACCATTACCTTCAATACCTCCCTAGCTAGGAGGGGGTGTTGATATTATGGTAGTTGCGGGAGGTATTTACCTCCATGCGTAAACCTGACGAGAATAGAATATTCTGGGAAGCAAGAAGAAACCCTAATTGATTGGTTAATAACCNCAACACCCCCTCCTAGCTAGGGGGTGTTGATATTATGGTAGTTGCGGGAGGTATTTACCTCCATGCGTAAACCTGACGAGAATAGAATATTCTGGGAAGCAAGAAGAAACCCTAATTGATTGGTTAATAACCCTAGAAGACGAGTCAGCTCAATAGGATGACTTGTATTAGGTTATTAGCCTCCAAGAGAAGAAGTCGAAAAAAGAAAATGTTATATACTAAATATTTAGTACCCAGAATGAGAAGTTGGCCCAGGCAGTCTACCAAAATTAGTATAAATACAGGAGGCCAATCTTCATCCTGGCCAATGTTCTCAAAACTACAGAAGAAACACTTGTGCGCACTGCACTTAGCAAGTTTGGGTGCAATATTGGAGGAGAGATGGTGTTGCAGCTACTGCAACTAGCAAATTTTGGTTCTAGCTTGGACTATCTCTTGGTTATGGTTTGGAATCTCTAATCATCTCTTGTTACACTTGCTTGGTGCACTATCCTTGGAGAAAGGTGTGCCACCCTTTGTTTGGCTATCTAGTCTAGGGTTTACTTCTGGAATGATTCTTTGTCAAGATCAAGGTGCTTGGGGGTGGCTTCGACCTATGGTTGGGTGACAATAGTGATAGTGTTTATGGTTAAATGAGCACATCCATTATATTTCTAACAACAATCACCTTATTTTCCAATCCCCCAGCCTTCATGATGAGTTGATGATGGTTGATGCACTTGTTGATGCGAATTTCATTTAAACAACTTGCCTCGACCTGGGTCGCCTAACGAATTCCCTTATGATAGGATCCAACTCTTTTGGAACATACTCATACTTTAAGCACATGTTTGGCTTTGACATCCTTTCCCGACTCCAAGGGCCAACCAGCCACTGGTGTGACTTCAACTCTCATATTTTTCCCCATACCTGATCTTTCATTCTATGGCATGCGGATGTAACCCACCCTAACTAGAGAGAAAATGGCAGCGCTAACAGAAGTGATGCAATCAATTCGAGAGATTGCAAAGATCCCATAAGTATCAAACAACCAGGTTTAGCAAGCTTTACAGGTATGTACCAGTCTGGATTCTTCACGCTTACACTTTATACATATATTTTACCAAGTTTTGTTCTATACGCAACCTCTAAACAATTTTAATTTCGATTGCAGGAAAGATGCCTCCAGGTATTGAGAAAAAGTGGCTCGAGAGATTCAAGAAAATGGGTCAAGAATGAGAGAAATTGGGTCAAAATCAACAGGGAAAAGAAGGATATTGAACTCCCAGAGTTTGGCATGCCCGATGACTTCGTCGACTTGTGCGACATATTCAAATCACACATCGAGCAAGATTCATCATGGGTCGAAGAACTTGCAAAGGTGACAGACACAAGAGAGTCGGGTCAGCTGCGACAGTTTATGGAACACTCGATCAAATCTCGGGATATGCTGAAATAGTTAAGTGCCAGTCTGATCAAGTATCGGGGACATGTGGTAGAGATACAAGATATTTACACGGCCCCAATGGAACAACATAGATTTCCATATGCCCACACCTGCGAGGAGTTTTTCATCAATTGGTCGGAGTACGAGAAGAGTCACTCTTTTAAAGTGATATCTTGAGATGACTCTTAGACATATTGATAGGAGAGAATGCCATGTGGTGAATTTTGTTTTACTTATATGCACTTTAGCCATTATTTTCAGTTAATTTTATGTTATAAATAATAGCTTCGACCAATTAGTCAAAGGTCGATGGTTGTTGCAAGAAACTCTCATTTCTAGTTTGTTAAGAATTATTTTGGAGCTTCCTTTAATTGAGAATTCCTTCTGGACCAAAGACAAGTTTATGTTTTTCATCAAATGCGTGTATGATTGGATGTGGAGAAGAACTATTTCCTATTTTGTCTCATGAATGGATCCAGTAACAAGTAAGAGCTATTAAATCTATTGAGAAGTTATCTGATGCAATGTTTTACAGTTCTTTCTTTAACAATGAAAATGAATCTTTGTGTTATTATGTGATTGATCATTAGAGTTGAGTGAATTATTTTGCTTACCGTTGTTTATCACATGCATTTTTTCTTCTGATAATTTGTATCTCAATCAGTAATTGGAATATTCACATGGTTAATGTATTAGTACTAGGCCTGTGGTATATGATCATTGTCTGCATGCTAGGGTCTAAGGGTTATCTCAAACCCAGCCTCTTCTCCAGTAGTTTAAGTTTGTTCCCATTTGTTGTCAGCTAGTTGGTTTATACCGGCTTTCCAATCTTATACTAGTCACACCAAAAATAAAATACAAAAAGAGGACATCGGAACCGAAGGAGAGGCCTTCACAAGAAAATTTAAAGCCCATTGATTAATGGGTCGGATCGCAATATCTAGAGAACTATTCCACTATTAAACGCTGCAGAGTCTAATTGGGCCTCGGTGGAAGGTTTGGTTCCTATTTTTTAAATAAAGACATTTAGGACCCATCAACATAATCATGAAGAGATCGCGCAGTTACAACGAGTTGATAACAAGTTTACATGTGCAGTATATCTCTGGTTCGACAACATTGTTGCAGGATTTATCACATAATTTGCAATAGATACAGTGAAGTCTTACAGTGTGGTGGAGAAAGAGTTTTTACAAGGACCTCAAGGTAGGTATATTATATCATTATATACTTTTATTAAGATATTACTATATAACAAAGGTGTAATGACAATGGATTTAGACAGCTAAACTTCCCTACGTGCATGGGAGAAGGGGGGAAGCACTGATAGGAGAAGGAGAAAGGGATAAAGGAAAGAAGGAGGAGGCCTTGGAACCAATTATGATGGATGAAGACCAGATCAAGCAGATCATGGAAACAACTGGAAAAATGCATAGTGGACTACCCTATAGCAATATAAGGTGAACACCAAGAAGAGAGCCATAGCCACGAGGGAAAGCTTGGAAAGTGATGAAGAAGATGTAGAGGATCTTCGAGATGTGGAAAAGATTGAGGAAATATTGCACGCGACATATGAGAGGAAGATGAGAGGTCCAAGAGAGGGAATAGAAGGCAACACTCCTATCCATATCAGTGTCAGTGTGGAACCCATAAACCCATGTGCGACTAATACAACAAGAAGAACACCACCATTTAAAAAAACAAATTTTGGGAGAAGGAAGACAACAAGAAGTACATCTACACAAGGAAAAACAATTGGGGGAGCTAGTTCAAGAATCATTAGTCAAGTATCTACATCGCGCGAAGGTAGTAGTTCAACATTCATGATGGCGGGACATGATCCCACCATTAGGTTACCAGAATTCAAAGGAGAGGCGTCGGAGGACCCTAAGAAGCACTTTTTCATTTGTGAAAAGATCTCGAAAGTGAAACAGTTCACAGATGAGGACACTAAACTTTCATATTTATATATTGCACTAAGAGATCGTGCACTGGATTAGTACATGATTTTAGCTGCAAACAGTCCGCCAAGGATGACCATAACAATTGGAGATATCAATAAGCTGTTGATAAATGAATTCTAGAAGCCTAGTTCATAGGATCAATACATGAATGAGATGATAGAGATTAGATAGAAACCAAGAGAATTTGTATGGGATATTGACCAGAGATTCAAACAATTGAAGGGGAAGCTAAAGTATATCATGACAGATATGCAGCATAGGAATATGTTCATCAATTCACTGCTACCACACTTGAAATACCCGTTAAGATAGTAGAAGTTTCAGACACAGGTAGAAGCTCTATAGGCAGCCCTATAACTAGAAGAGAACCAATATCAGAAGACATATCCAACCATAGAGGAGTTGAAGGAGGATCTAAAGAACTTAATTTTCCAGCTAAACTAGAACAAAGGTAAGGACAAAATATAATTCGTTTGGTGTACCACATCTAGGACAGAAGGACACCATAAGAACGAATGTCCAAAATTCGCGCAATACATGGTAGCAGGAATTCCAAACCCATTGCCAACAGGAGGACTATGGTGTGAGATCTGTAGAAAATAGGAACATGATCCATACCACTTCCCAATGATGCAAAAGTACCATATAGTACCTAAGAGATCATATTGCAATTTTTGAAAGTCAGTAGGCCATGATGAAAAAGATTGCAGGACCATGGACCTCATGAGAGAAAGAACATCCAATGCTTACTGGGTGTAGGCAAAAATGATCACTGGGAAAGACACACCATATTTTAACCAAGTACTAGCCCCATATAACACTGCGCAACAGCAGTATAACATTGGGAAGCAACAATATAACATTGTGCAACCGCAGTACAATACCGTGCACCCACACTATAATCTCGTGTAGTATAACCAGGTGCCTTGGTACAATGCACCACGAGGGGATCGAGTTGGATATAGAGGTGGAGGAAGAGAAAGAGGAGGCTTGGGAAGAGGTAGAGAACTAGTGGTATGCCACAATTGTCAACAACCAAGACACTATGCAAGAGAATGTCCACTTCCACCTATGATGCGCATGTATTGTCGCGCATCATATCATGACATGGAAGAATGTCCTACACTATTGGGAAATATCCAAAAAAAAAACATCAAAACACTTAGAATGTTCAGTGGATTTCGACAGAAGAGAGGGATGAAGAAAGAAACATCAACCTTGTTACGTGAGGAGGAGCTAAGACAAGAAAGGACACAGTAAGACAAGAGCCAGCACAACACCAATGGGTGAAGAAGAATGTCAAACCAAAGAAGTAGTTTGATGCAAAGAACGAAAAGGATATATTCAAGAAGGATAGACAAGAATTCATGAATCCATACATTCCATCAACATCAAATGCATAGCATAATAGGGAATTACCATAGTACGAGATGCCTCCTTCATTGGATCACACTAAAGAAGCACATCCCCTTGGACAATTAAGTATGATTAAGGGTTTTTTGCAATTATGTATTAAACTACTAAATGATCAATCATCTGTTAAAGTATTACAAAATATGCTAGAAAGATGTAGCATAGAGGCTGAAGGAAATCCAAAATAGAAAATAGTTAATCATACGCATACAAGCAGGATAACAAACAGAGAATTCAGATTGAATGCCAACATTGGAGATTTCAACATGGGAGATATTATACTGGATTTAGGATCTGAAGTAAATGTGCTACCTTTTATCCCCCACTTTTAGGGATAACTAGGAGACCATGTCTTGAGGCCCATAGGTCCTAGACATGGAGTACTGAGAGCAGGATTGACTTCAGCATGTCCCTGGAGGGCCCACCTTTTCTCTCTTCCAGCATCCATATCCTATCAGCAGCAGTGTTGGTCACTATAATTGCTTATTAATTAAACAATCAAGTGTCACATAAATTGTCAACCCAGGGAAGTCTGTTTATTTCAAAGGCAATCACACACTTTATATGATCAATCTCAAAAGCAATCTAGAATTGTAGTAAAAGTACACTAATCACACCTTGCTTTGAATAGACTGAAGTTCTACTTTGAATTATAGTAAAATCAATCTATCTATTGCAGAGTTTTAAGATTCAAAAGGAAATAACTATCAAAAGAATCCTGGATTACATTAAGAAATAGCAACCTAGAAAAAAGGAACTTTTCAGCACACTACAAAGAAGACTAACTATTCTGTAACAAAGAACAGGACCCTATTCCCCAAAGCATGAATCTTCAGCACCTGTCTCTCACTATCACACTTTCATAAACTCATCAAACAGAATCACCAATTAGAATGATTAACAGTTACCAAAGACTAACTATTATGTTACAGAGAACAGGACCCTATTCCCCAAAGAAGGAATCTTCAGCACCTGTCTCTGATTATCACACTTTCATAAACTTGGAATTACCAATCAAAATGATTAACAATTACCTAGGAATGAATTGTATAAAAACAATGTAACAATCAGTGGAAACAAAGTTTCAGCAAAACAGAGTTTCAACAAAACAGAGTTTTAACAAGTTATGAATAAGAACAATACTAACATACTACAGAAACTAATGGGTGAATCTTGTGAAGAAGGTGGGCCCTTTCCTTCTCACAAGATTCCCCAAAAATGAAAAAAACTAAGAAGAAATGATCAGAATGATTTTTTTATTTATCTGTCAAATGTGTCAAGTTACAACATCCAGCGTGAACACGCTCCTTCTTTGTGATTCATTTCTAGCTAAGCCTTTCATAATCCCCCTCTAATGTTGATTTCTCTACTATTTAAAGAGGAGAATCCTCTTAATACAATTGATCATAAAATTACATGTGTACATACAAATCCTATTCTTAGTCTGATCTAATCTTCTATGCTAGAATAGGATATTCTGATCTCCCGTAGCAAAATGTTGTTACAGTAGTTGGAATGGTGCTAGCTTGAGGTACAGTTGTTGTGGCCGGTGTAACAGCTTCTTTATTTATCTTTTCTTGTTACTGTTGTTTGTATAATATTGTTTCAGCATCACAAATCATAGACTGTTTCAGCAACGGGATTTGCGTCTTGTTTGACTGTTTCAGCAACGTGGTCTCAAGCAGCAGTGATGGTTGGTGTTGGCTTAAGGTACGGTTGTTGCGGCTAATGTAACAGCTCCTTCTTGTTACTGCTGTATGTGAAATGTTGTTTCAGCATCGCAAATCATGGACTGTTTCAGCAACAGGATTTGCATACTGTTGACTGTTTCAGCAACATGGTCTTCAAGCAGCAACAGTACATTAACTGCAGTTCAAACTGTTTCAGCAACTATATATTTCTGATTAATGGCTAAGTATGAGAGTAATGTAAAATTACATGTAAAACAAATTAAACATATAGCAAAGAGAAGAAGCGTTATATACCCTTGGAAAAATAGGTTAAGGTGATAATGTAGGCTTAAATATGAGTGGGAAAAGGATGTAATGATAGAAAAAAGTATGAGAAAAAAGGTACATTATAGGGTCCTAACATCCCCCCCAACTAAAAAGGTTGCATGTCCTCAAGCAACTTCAATCTGAATCAGAATCCAGATACCGACTCTAGGCGTGCAAATTACTTAAGCAGTAGCTGTGGAAAGTGTTGTCTATTGGAGCTCTAAATCCTTGAACACATTGTAGCCTTTGCCAAGCTGTTGTTTCAACCTTCTTGGGAAAATTATGATGAACTTGATACTTCTCTGCTAGCATCCACAGAATGGGAAAATGGAACTGATAACCTATCCAATTTTCAGCACATTGCTGGACACATTTTATGTAACTCAGTACCCAGGAGATTGTTGTCTCAAGATTTGTAGGACTAAAGGGATTGTTCTCCTACCTTTTCTCAGAAGATTGTTGCCAAAATGTGTTATTTTCTTCTAGGGCAGCAGTCTCTATGGATTTAATAAACTGTTGGCAATCCTGAAGTATTGTTGCCTGTAGTTGCCTTATGTATTTAGTCATCCCTGGTCTCTTCAAAAATTTGTAATATTCTGCAACAAAGGTGGAAGCGTTCTATGGTTCTAGCTGTATCCAGAGGAGACGGTTATCTTCATTATGCTTGGTAGCTAAAAAATCATTTTTCCACGTAATCTGGTTGGTAAGGAAGGAGACTAGTGCCCGAATCTAGATATCACCAACAAGAGGGTTGAGATTAAGTTGTATATTCTCAGGAATAGCTTCATTATGAAGATATACCTCACATAATAGATGTTGATTAGTAGTAGAGGCTTCTATAAAGGTTTTAACAAAATCTTCTGGTTTTAGCACTGCATAGGGTCTTCCTTCTTTGATTGATTTAATCTGAAAAAATGTAAGTCGTTCTATAAGGAAAAAAGAGTAATTTGAGGATGGTTTCCTAGCAGCCAACAATTTTTGTACCAAATCAAACATCAGGAGAAATTTTCATTTTAACTCTTCATTCTTCTTCTTATGGGCACAATATTCTTGGCGTGTTTGCTCCAAAACTTCCCAGTTTGAATAGATGTGGTTCAGCCAAAGTAGTCTGTTCTCCTGCAGACTTTTGTCCTATATAATAGTAGACTCCTTTTTCCATGTTTCCATTATTGCCTGCTCATTCCATGGTTGAGTTTGTGTTTCAACATCACAAGTGGTAGGCTGAGGTAGGGTCTGAGTACCTTGTGCCACAAGAGTAGGGGTACTGATCTTGCTAGGAGGGGCAGATTCATCAATAGGTAGAGTTTGTGTTTTAGCATCGTCAGTGGTAGGCCGTGGTAGAGTCTGAGTGGATTGTTCCACAAAAGTAGGGGTAGATTCATCAATAGGAAGAGTTTGAACAACTTTACTGATAAAAACAGGGTCTTCAGATGTAGCAGTTGTTGTAGGCCAGGGTTCATTTTTTTGAATTTTGGAAGGTCCTACTAGTTCTTGTGTAATAGTAGGGTGTTCTTCTTCTTTAATTGCAAAATTCATAGGTGCAGGGGAATCTCCAGGCATTGGAATTTGAGCCACTTTGTAGCCTTCTTGATAATAAATATCCCCACATTGGCTGCACATATACTTTCTACACTGATCATCTTTTGTGTTTTTCTCTGTCATGGCTGCTACGCGAGCTAAGGTATATAAATTAAGTTCCCTGTCATAAGCTTCCTTTACCATTACCAGCTCTTGTTTGTAAGCTTCCAGTTCTGATCTTAGAAACTCGTTCTCTTGTAAGAGAGAAGCCAATGTTGGTTTTGGTTGTTGATCTGTCATTGGTGTATCAAGAGGGGTGACTGGTTTTTGTGTAGTGGTCAGAACCTCGGTAGCTAGTTCTTGTGGAGCAGTTACAAAATCAGCAACTAATTCTTGTGTTTCAGCCACTTGATGTAAGGCAAATAGTGTTGCCACACCTTGGGCATGTGATTCTTGAATTTCAGGAATAAAGTCAGCAGTTGGTTCTTGTGTTTCAGTTGTAGTTGGTTCTTGTGTAATAGCTATAGCTGGTTCTTGTGTTTCAACTATTGAATGAGTAGCTAGTTCTTGTGTAACAGCTACTGTTGCAGCATCCTGGGCATCTGGTTCTTGTATTTCAAGAATGAAGTCAGTAGCTAGTTCTTGTGTTTCAGATGTAGTTGGTTCTTATGTACTAGCTATAGTTGGTTCTTGTGTTTCAGCTACTGAATGAGTAGCTGGTTCTTGTGTTTCACCTACTTGATGTAAAGAAAATGATGTCGCAACATCTTGGGCTTCTGATTCTTGTGTTTCAGTGCCCGTGGGTTGAACAGGTAAAACTTCTAGGGTTTGGGAGGGTAGAGGTGTATGGGTTTTTAACAAAATGGGTTAGGGGTTTAGGGCAGTGGCAGTAGTGGCTGCTCTTGTTGAAGCCCTCGTTTGTTTTTTTGGTAATAAGAAAGGAAAAGTAGGAATTTGCTTCTTTCTTTTGTGTGTGGGTTTTTCCTCAGTGATGGGGCAGGGAGGGTTATCAGGTTTTTCTGCTTCAGAATCATCGCTAAGGATATGAACAGTAGGAGTAGATGATTCTGGTAAGTTGTGGGGTGGACTTGGTATGGTAGGAGGGTCAATTGGATCAATTGGATCTGTAGGCGGATTAACAGGTATTTCTAGAGGGTCAGGAAGGTTTTGTGGTTGCTCTTCATGAGGATTTTCAGGATGTTCAGTAGCTTCCTGAGGTTTTATGGGTGGATTGTTTAGGGGATTGGGAAAAACCCTTTTGTATGAGTAGTTGAAAGAGGCGGTGATGGGTGAGGGAAAAGATGGGATTTTTAGCCTGTTTACAATAATGCGACATGTTTCTAAGACATCCGAGAAGATAGTAAGGAATATTGACCAGTCTAGCATGTCGTAAATGAGATAACAAGACAAAATCGTACTGGTAAACTACCTGGTATCAGCCTTCACAGGTGAGATAGTGCTTGACAAACTCTGTAACTTTCAGCCAATGAGGCGCCAATGAGCTAAGTCGAACACCCCGGCCTTTAGGCTCAACTTGTTCTCCTAGCAAGAGAAAATCCTACTGGGCATTAAGGATAATGTGTTTGCAGCTGAACCAGTGAATGCCAGTGACGAGAAAACCCGAGACTTGTGCAATATCATCCTCTGTGACTGGAATCTGAACCCCTTGAACAATAGAATGGTCTTGTTGAAGATTCTGAGCAAATTGAAGAACTTGTTGTTGATCAAATCCCTGGAGCCTATGAAAATAACCTAGCCATCCTGCCTGCTGAAAGAGTTGGTAGACTTCTGGATACAATTCTAGTAAGGTTGTCATGGAGGGTTGGTATCGTACAACAGGACCTCCCATAGCTAACAGCTCAGTAGAATGCATAGTTAGAGAGTCAAGTAACCGCTTCTGAACAAAGTAAGTTTTGTGGATGAAGGCATGCAAATGGTGGTGAAAATAAACGAAATGATGGGTAAAAAGGAGTAATGGTAGTTGGTTCGTGTGAAATGATGGCATAATATTTCGATATATCCCCCCCCAACTACAGCTAAAATAGTGACTTTAAGTGAATGATAGTAATGAATCGAGATCTTCTCATTAGCCATAGTTCAATTGTATTTACATATAAATTTTGCATACCTCATCTTTACCTTTGATTTGTACTTCGAAAAATATAGTGCCTGTCCATAATAGATCTGCAGTAACCATGGGAGAGACTTTGGATTTAGAGAAATTGTATTGAGGGCTTGTTTAATCATGAGAGAAGGTCGTGAAAGGAAAGAATGTAGTATGAAAATAGGAGAAGTGAGAGAGAAAGAGCTGAAGCAGATGTTTTTATTGACAGGAAATGCTGAAAAAGTGGTGTTTCAGCAACAGGAAAAGAATGGAAAAATGTTTGTTGAAGAGTGATGTTTTAACAATGGAAAATACTGCTGAAAAAATGGTGTTTCAGCAGTGTGGAAAAATGGGGAAAAATGTTGTTGATTAGTGGTGTTTCAGCAATGGAGAAAATGAGGAAAAATTTGTTGAACAGTGGTGTTTCAGCAATGGGAAAAAGGGCGAAATGTTGTTGAACAGTGGTGTTTCAGCAATGAAAAAAATGGAAAAAATGAGGAAAATGTTGTTGAAGAGTGGTGTTTGAGCAATGGGAAAAATGAGGAAAGTGTTGTTGATCATTGGTGTTTCAGCAATGGGGAAAATGAGGAAAAAGTTGTTGAACAGTGGCATTTCAGCAATGGGAAAAAGGGTGAAATGTTGTTGAATAGTGGTGTTTCAGCAATGGGAAAAATGGGAAAAATGAGGAAAATGTTGTTGAAGAGTGGTGTTTGAGCAATGGGAAAAATGAGGAAAATGTTGTTGATCAGTGGTGTTTCAGCAATGGGGAAAATGAGGAAAAGGGAATGGAAAGGAAAGAAAATAAAGAAGGATGAATGATGGGGATGTTGAATGGGAAGTGAGGATGAATGGATTGAAGAAACAGGGAGCAATGCTTCACAAAATGAAGCTTGGATCTTCTTGTAGTAAGATTGTCCTTTCTTGGTAGGCCTGAGAATCTGCAAAAGAATCAATTGTAACATGCCATTTCTTGACAGGGATTATTAGTAAAAGAAATTTAATCTAATACTAAAGAAATTAAATTCAAAAAAAATTAATTGCAATGAGGGGCAGGAGACTCCTCTAAAAAGAGATAATGTGAATCTACCACACAAGTGGCCCTAAAATCTTCTTTGGAAATGGGGCATTGGTATAGATGGAGCCGATGACCATTCACTAATAACAGTGTTTTAGAGTCATCAATTGTGAGGAGCCTTACTGTTCCATTGGGGAAAACAGTGTCCACTTCGTAAAGTCCTAGCCATCTTGTACATAGTTTCCCTTGAAATTCTTTAAACCAAGAATCATACAGTAAAGCCCAATTACCTTTTTGGAATTTTTTATGCTTGATGGTTTTATCATGCCATTTTGTTCTTTGTTGTTGAATCATGGTTTTTTGATGAATGGCATCTAGTCTTTTTTCGTCCAATTCATTAAGCTATTGCAACCTGGTTGTTTGTGCATCAGTCAAATCAAGGTTAACAGCTAAAGCAGTCCTTAAGGTTTTGATTTCAAATTCGACAGGAAAGACAACACTTTTTCCATAAATTAATTCATAGGGGGAGAATCTTGTAGTATTTCTCCAGGTAGTTCTGTAAGCCCATAATGCTTGAGAGAGCCTGTGAGACCAATCCTTTCTATTTTCCTTAACTGTTTTTGTGAGAATGGCTTCTATTACTTTGTTTGTGCTTTCCACCTATCCATTGGCTTGGGGGTGGTATGGTGTAGTGATTCTATGATGAATATGATATTTTTGAAGGGTGGATTTAAAACCATGAGAAGTGAAAGGAGGTCCTCCATCTATGACTAATTCTCTAGGCACTCCAAATCTGATAAAGATATCTTCAAATAAAAAATCTAGAACCACTTCTTCAGTAGCTCTATGGAGTGCTTTAGCCTCCACCCATTTGGTCATATAATCAGTGCAGACCACTATATAAACTTTTTGATTGGATGGAGGGTTAATGGGTCCTACAAAGTCTAAGGCCCATCTTTCAAATGGTTCGAGTACTACCTGGGGATTTAATGGAATTTCATCTCTATGATTAGGTTGACCCATTCTTTGACAGCTATCACNAAAAAGTGAGGGCCAATAATAACCCATCCTGAGAATTTTATGTGATGTTCTCTTATCAGCAAAATGCCCTCAACAAGGGCCATCATGACAAGCTTTTAGTAAATCATAAGCCTCATTTTCTCTAATGCATCTTCGGATTTCTTGATCAAGTCCTGTGTGGAAAATACACCCACTTATCCAGCTATACCGAGCACTTTATTGAATGATTCTTCTTTTCTCTCGGTGGGATAGCTGTGGTGGCAACTTCCCTGCAACCAAGTAGTTAGCGATGTCTGCATACCATGGTGAGTGAACAGATACTGCAAATAGATATTCATCAGGAAAGGAATCATCTATTGGAGTATTATCATCAAGTGTTAACCGAGAAAGGAAATCAGCAACTACA
>JASDQU010242900.1:88911-103814 GCA_032191745.1 Picea mariana
CTGAGACTTTCTCTTTGTTGGACAGCTTCTCAGGTTACAACCAGGTTCTAGTTTCAAAGGAAGACCATTTAAAAACTACCTTGCGAACCAAGTGGGGAACTTTCGTTTACAAACGCATGCCCTTTGGTTTAATCAACGCAGGAATGACGTTATAGAGGGCCATGGATGTATAATTTTGGGGACTAATAAACAAGTGTGTAGTAGTTTACTTGGACAACATGACTATGTATTCTAAGAATAGATAAGATCACATCCAACACTTAACCCACATTTTTGAAATGTGTATAAAATACGTTATATCCTTAAACCCTAAGAAAACTATTTTTGTTGTCGAGGAAGGTAAGATGCTAGGCCACATTATATCTCAAGCAGGCATTCACATAGACCCAGAAAGGATTAAGGCTATAGCTCAACTTCCATTGCCTCACAACAAGAAAGCTATGCAGTCATTCTTCAGAAAAATCAATTTTGTGAGAAAGTTCACTCCCGATTTCGCAGAAACTATCAAACCCTTACAAAAGATGATTCGTAAATATTCCAAATTTAAGTGGGACAATGAACAAAAGAAGGAATTTCAATGATATTAAGACCACTATATCGCAATCCCCTGTTTTTCAAAGCCTCTATTTCAACAAAGATTTGTTCCTCTATACTTTTGCCTCCGATCAATCGTTAGCTATTGTTTTGAATCAGAAGGATGATGACAACAATGAGGCTCCAATGTCATTCATGAGCACTAACCTCCAAGGAGTTGAACTAAATTATCCTGCTATAGATAAACAGGCTTATGCAGTTTATAAAGAAGTAAAACATTTTAGATCTTACATCCTCAAGAACCATACCAAAGTAATCATCCCTCACCCCACAGTCTGATCCCTATTTACTCAACAACAAATGGGGGAAATAAGAGGGAAATAGATTGTAGTAGTCCAAGAATTTGATCTAGATATAAAACCTGTTAAACTAGTTAAAGAACAAGGATTATCCAAACAGGAAGCTGAGTCTCAATACCAAGTAAATGAAGACTCCAGATGGGAGAATGAAATGGAATTATGGTGTAGTGAAGCTTCATACATTTCCCCAGGACAAGAGTCTTGGTATGATAAATTGACTTATCTCCTGCATCATGGGACTTTCCCAGAAGACTTAAACCCCAGGGAAAGGAGATATCTCAGGTTAAAATCTGCACAATATCGCCTCATAAATTTGGTACTCTTTCATTTTAATTATGATGGGGTGATTTTAATATGCCTCGAACGTGAAGATGCAGACAAAGTTCTAAAGGAGATCCATGATGGTCTTGCAGGTGGAAATTTTACAGGAGACACTACCGCTCATAAGATACCGAGAGTTGGCTATTATTGGCCTACTTTGTTCAAGGATGCTCACACCTACTCTATAAACTGTAAAACTTGTCAAATAAGAACTGAGAGAGAGAAGAGAGTAGTGGTCCCACTCCAACCGATAACTGTTTCTAGGCCTTTTGAGAAATGGGGGATAGACATCATAGGAGAAATTACACCAAGCTATTCAAAACAACAAAAATACATACTCACTGCCACTGATTACTTCACAAAATGGGCAGAAGTCATTCCTCTGACCCATGTAAATGAGAAGGTGGTAATCCAATTCATAGAACAACAACTAATCACAAGGTTTGGTGTCCCTTCTATTATTGTTTTCGATAATGTAGCTTATTTTTCTTCCACCTTATTAATAGAGTTTTCCATAGACAAAGGAATCATAATTGGATACTCTGCAAATTATTATCCACAGGGAAACAGAGTGTCATAATCAACTAATAAGAACCTAGTAAGGATATTGAAGAAAACAGTTGCAGGAATTGGCATAATCTACTCTGCAATGCTTTATGGGTAGATAGAGTTACACCCAAGGAAGATATAGAAAATTACCCACTTTCTAGTATATGGACAGGAATCCATTCTCCCAAATGGACTATATCTCCCATCTCTTCAACTTGTTCAGGAGTCCAGGGGGCGTCCCTCATCAACCTTACAACAAACAATTGACACCCTGCTCAAGTTAGAAGAAGAAAGGGAGAAAGATAAATCAAAATTCATAGCCCACCAGTAGATATTTAAAATATGGTTTGACAAGCATAAGGCTAAAGAGAAGAATTTTGAAGTAGGAGACTTAGTCTTGAAATGGGACAAAGAAAACAAACCTAAAGGCAAACATTCTAAGTTTCAGAATCTATGGCTTGGACCTTTTTAGGTGGCCGAGAAGATTAGGGAAGGAACTTATTGATTATAGAATCTAAGGGGGGAACCTGACGCCCTCCCAGTAAATGGCCAAGCCCTAAAACAATAATTTCATTAAATATATATATATATTATGTTTTGCGTGCATATTCTCATAATTTTGTTTTTAGCTAGGTCGATTGCGAAATGCATTTTCTTTTTGTTTTCTTTTTCTATTTGGACTTCTATGATTTTAAAGATTGTGTTTAACAAGACAATGGTTGAACTCAAAACATGCGACATAGAAAACTCTCTTCCTAACTCGTCACTCACATAAAAACACGAGAAGCATGGGAGAACCTGCAGTTGTTTCGAAGGGTTCTCTATCAAACCTGCGCAGATGAAAAACTTTGGAGAAATGTCAAAAGTGTCTGTCTTGTGGTATGGTAAAACCTTAAGGGAAAGATGAAAATGTTGGAAAGGACTACATGCACCTCAAAGACAAAGCTAGTAAGTTTCACCTTAACCATCTCATCTTGCAAATAACAGACATCCTCCTCTCCATCTCGCTCAGGGCATTCTGCTGAAATGAGAGTCAATTATATTAAATGAGCACATAGTTGGAGAGGTTATGCAGATATCTTTGTTGGGTCTATGGACACTTTCTAGAAGCGGAGCAAGGTCTGTGACATCGGGGTGACTCCGTCAGGGCTATGGACACTTGCTGGCAGCAGAGCTACACCGTAGCAAATGAATGAAGATAACAATGGGTCTAGTGCCTGTGAATGATTTGCTAGACTCTTGTCAAAAAGGGGCGTGAATCAGGATCATAGGAAAATAAGGTGGAATTGAGGTTAAAATCCCCAGAGGTAGACCTAGAGGCATCAACCGAAGAACTTTTAATGCAAGGGAAAAAGAGGCTCTGATTTAAAACCAGTTAAGTTCTCTACCATCTTTCGCATCAGTTGAGCCCGAAGGAGGAACAGAGATTATGTTTTCTCCCATTAAGTCGTCATTTGTTGAGCACTCAACACACCCTAAAAATCCTATGTCAAGTTTTACTTTTTGGGTACCTCTTGATTCTTTGCATTGTCTAATTCAATTTCATTTTGAAAAAATGTTGCCTTTGCTTATCTTTTTTTACTCTCATTAAGTCTTTCAAATTTTGCTTGAATCTATGAAAACCCATGAATTAAAAAAAACTTAACACTTAACAAAGAATCAACAACCATAACACTTCACCCGATGCACCCAAGATTCAGCATCGAAAAGAATTAAAGATGAAGGAAAATCACTCGAAGAAACCGCAGTTTCCGAACATCGATCTTCACCGGCATTGGCAGAAGGAAGTTTTCTTTCGTGACGACCATCATACAAGGATATCATCGACAACTGATCCCCTTCGGCGTCAGTAAAAGGCTAAAAGAGTAAACATTAAAGAAGAAGGACATGATATTTCCAATAGCTGATACCTAACGCGCCTAGCAAAATCGGAGAATATCAAATCGTGATGAACATCCAGACTACGCTAAAGTTTTTCTCTGATCGCTGACTTTTGAAACTTTTTTGGCATCAGGAGTTTTGAGGATGCTAACCCAAAGGAAACTACACGATAGGTTTATCCCCAGATGACGATCCCTGATACCTTTTCGGCACTGGCAGTCCCAAGTTTAATTTAGAGAACATAACTTGAATAAAGTCTCGAGTCCGACCAATACCCGTGAGCTAAGTCACCGATCTTCAGTGCCACGTATCCCGAGCCATTTTTTCCATGTCATCACCGTACGATGAAATCGATTGGCATCGGAGGTTTTTCACAGAAGGATATCAACGAAAAAAACACAAAGTAACTTGGAGCACCACTAAGTATAAATTTGAGGCTAACTCGCAAGAAATACAGTTTGTCTGAATGACGCAAAGAAGAGGCATTGTGCAAAGAATCCCAGTCTCAAAAAATGTGCTTAGAATCAGACAAGTATGGACAAAGAACACGGGAGATACATTCACAAAGAAAATAAATGATGCACCCAACTGCTACAACCAGAATCCTTTCATCAAAGTTTCAAGACTTTATATTAGATTTCCATCAAGCTCAGATTACATACAAGAGACATTGTCTATACCTTTTGGCCAACCAACCCGGTTTACATTAATAACATGAAATTTTTCAAAAAACTATCAATATTTGTGATATGTCTGAGAATAAAAAATAGAGTTCGTTAATCATGCCTTTTCTACACACTGACAAGATCCACGTGGACTTTATCCCCAGTTGCTTCGTGTTCCATGAGATGCTTTCATATTTTGTTATTCTAACACCCTTTGTGTTTCACGTCGTTGCATGATTGTATCTTGCGCTTCCTGGAGATATCTCTTGAGCCATGTCACGTTCCCTTCACAACCTTATGACACTAACACCTCAAGGGTATTTTTCGCCAATTGTCATCTTAATCCTTTATTTGCCTGGTAGAGTTCAGCAATGGTGACTTGTGCCTACTCCAGCTATTGAGTCAGCTCTCAAGCATTAGAACCTGTGACATCTGCTCGCCTTGTTCTACTCTCGCTTCCCTGACTTGTGGCTTCAACAGGCTCTAGCCAGATAGCATGCATAAGTAATTCATCGGTGGCTGATCTTGTGCATGGATCACTCAGGATTTGGTTTTCGCCAGCTTCCTTATTCTTCCTTGGCCTTCCCCTTCTTCGGTGTATCTTCCATTGGGGAGGAGTTGCTTCCAACATCCTTCCTTCTGGTACAAATTCTTCCACTTCGGCCTCTGCATGATGTGATACCATCATTTTTGCGCGTAGGTAGGAACCTCCTTTTGAAGCCTCGAGAATTCCTGTTGCGAGTAAGAACGAATCCCAGGCGCTTTGGGGCTCAATCCTGGTGCTTCGCCTGCTTCATGTGCCCCATCTTATGTTTTGAGGGGTTCCCATGGAACAATAATGTATATGTATTATGTGTGGGGAACTTGACGAGGGCCCAAAGAGAAAAAATTTGGTCATACTAGGATTGCGAGACAAATTACCAATAGTGCATAAGCTTGGTTGGTGAGTAGAACACATGCAGAACATCCAGAATTTATAACAGAGCGAGCAGTGGGTGGAAATGTGCCAGGGAACACTGGATTCATGGTGAATGGATTTTTTGAAGAAAACTGAAGATTTTTTGTGGCACATCTGTGTGACGAGTATGTTCTGGGGCATGTGAGATACAGTTGATAGGAGTTGCAAAGGGTGTGTGGTACGATTGTTGATATTATGGTAGTTGTGGGAGGTATTTACCTCTAGGTGTAAACTTGACGAGAATAGAATATTTTGGGAAGCAAGAAGAAACCCTAATTGATTGTTTAATAACCCTAGAAGACAATTTGTCTCAAGAGGATGACTTGTATTAGGTTATTAGCCTCCAAGAGAAGAAGTCAACAAAAGGAAATGTTATATACTAAAGATTTAGTACCCAGAATGAGAAGTCAGCCCAGGCAGTCTGCCAGAATTAGTATAAATACAGGAGGCCAATATTCATTCTAGATAGTGTTCTCAGAATTGTAGAAGCAACACATGTGCGCACTGCAATTGGCCAGTTTGTGCACAATTTTGGAGGAGAGTTGTCGTTGCAGCTGCTGCAACTAGAACATTTCAGTTTTGTCTTGGACTATCTGTTGGTTATGGTTTGGACTCTCTGATCATCCTTTGTTACTCTTCCTTGGTGCACTATCCTTGGAGAAAGGTGCGCCACCCTTTGTTTGGAGATCTAGCCTAGGTTTTACTTCCAGAATGATTCTCTATCAAGATTAAGCTGCTCGAGGGTGGATTCAACCTAGGGTGGGGTGACAATAGTGATATTTTCTATGGTTAAACGAGCACATCCATTATATTTCTGAAATTTTATGGGCCCACACCCCCTTCATTCAGTCTAACCAATGGAAGGGAGCATAGCCATAAGGATACTAAGCTCGTTAAATAACTGTTGCTAGGGTTTCTAACAAGAGCAGTTACTAAAGCACCGTCACTAAGGTTACTAGAAAGTGTAGTTGTAGAAACCCTAACCCTCTCGTTGAGGCACCTTAAGTGAAGGGATTGACCTAATTTCTAGATATACTAGTGTGCCCTAGCCTAGCGCATCTCTTGCTACTCTCAACAATCCAAGACGTCAAGTTTGATTTTTTGGTCAAATCTAGGGTTGACCAAGTCAAAGCAGCAATGACTTACTCTATGAAGTTAGAAAACAAGTTAGATGGGGCTTATAACTTCATATCATGGAATAAAAGGATTGATCTCATCCTTGCAAAGAATAAAGTGTTGGATATCGTGAAAGGAAATATTGTGGAACCAGAGTTTGAAGAAGGAAAAGAGAAGGAACCACAAAACGTTGCAGTTATGGAGAAGTTCAAATACAATGACATCAATTCCATGAGTATCATAGTGGATTCTATAAAATACCACTCGATGCCCTACATCTCTGATCTTGACTCATCTAAGAATATGTATGATGCCCTAACAAACCTCTTCTGAGTCAGAAACATTTGACAACTAATGAGTCTGAAGAATGAGTTATGTGACATGAAGTTGAATGATGATGACAGCATAACATCATACTTTGTGAGGATCTCTCAGTTAAGATATAAACTACAAGCTATTGAAGAGATCATCTCAGAGAAGGAACTGGTAAATATAGTACTCAATGGTCTTCCCAAGACATGGGATGCATTTTCTGCAAGCATGAACACAAGGAAGGATTATCCTACATTTGAAGAACATTGGACTTGATGTGCTCAAGAAGAATCAAGGATTAGTGCAAAAGAGAAACCTTAAAAGAAATATGATGATCAAGCCTTCACAGCAAGATTCAAGAATTTTAGAAACAAAAGGAATCTTGGCTCAAGGAAGAATCCAAATCAAAAGAAAGATATCTCAGAAATACAATGCTTCAACTGTCGAAAATATGGTCACTACAAGAATCATTGTCCTGAGCTAAAGAAAAGGAAGGAAACACATGAAGCATCAATTTCCAAAGAAAGGGAACCTTCAAAGAAGGCCAAGTAGGACAAAACAGACTTCTTCTTCTAAAGACAAGGTAACAATATTCTTCATAGTTCTTGTACATACCATGTTTACATGTTTCCTATACATATCTTGCATATTTATTTATTAGAAGATAATATGTTCAAAGAGAAACTATAACTATGGAAGAACAACGAGATAAGGATTGCTATCACAATGACTACAAGTCAGGAAATACATGTGAAAGGATGAAGTACATCAACAACCCCTCGTAACAGTTCATGTGGAAGGTATTACATAAGTAACAACTGCAAGATAATCCTAAATAATAATCAATCTTGAAGAAACCTAGAAGAAGTAAAGACAGAAAGAAGTCAACAATCAAGAGAAAATTGGAAAAATATTTGTGACACTTTGCAAAAGGAAACAAGGATGCAAACGGAAGTGTGGACTCTCCTAGATGGAGGGAGATGATTATATTACCAAAAGAAGAGCATGCATTCATGCATGAAGCAAGGATTAGGAGGGAGATAATCCTAAATAATATGATCCATTGAAGATGATGAAGTATCTATGCATGTTCCCATCAATGGTAACAACCATTAAGAGCAGCATGTGTTCAGTTTGACTTTTGAAGAAGTATTCTTTGAAAAGAAGCCTCAAAGTATCCCTGATTGTCCATCCACATCCATGATCCTATGATGAAAGAAAGAAGTTGGAATATTCAGGGCATGGAATCTATATAAAACTACATGGACCCAAGAACTAAAGAGAAACATGAGGAAGAACATGAAGATTCCAAGAGAGAATGAAAATTCAGAACAACCAGTCATTATATCAAGGATCACAAGACTACTAGCCTGATCTGAACTCACTAAAAACAATCAAGAAGAGGAACTGAAAGTTGTGATGAAGAACAGTGTATGGAATACTTATGAATGTAAGCATTGTGAGATCCAAAACTACAGGTTCTCCCAGATGGAGGTAGAAGACTAAGATGATTGCTTGTTCCAGTAAACCAAACATACCTCTACATGAGCCATTATATCGTATGAAATATCCATGGGATTGACATAAGATGAATGCAAAGATTGTTCTCTAGAATAATTGAACAAAGAGCATATGAAGAGCAAACTCAAGGCTTTGATGTATACCAGAAAGAGACCCTTGTATGCAGATGGAAGAATATTTTGTATGGATTCAAACAACTTGGTGCAAATCCTCTCATGCATAGCAGAAGCGTGGTGAAAACCTTCTATGATAAAAATCAGAATGGTTACATAGAAGTCCAAAACAATGGATTGCTAGTCCATGACAAACTCTCATGATGATAGAAGAAGTGCCACATGGATATGTTCCAATTTGAGCATTTCCACGATGTTATGAGCTAGTAGGAAATAAAAGAGTTGAATCCGACAATGATATACTATATTGATCAGAGATATATGAATCCTTCAGAGAAAACCAATGTTCCAGAAAGACCGAAGTACATTTGATATCAAGCATCACATTCTTCATGATGAAGTCCAGAAAAGAGAAATGGTTCTCCAATATATATATCTCCACAGATGAGAAGATAAGAAGACATTTTGGTAAATCCTTTGTCCAAGATGAAAGAGTTTGTGTACTCAAGTTGGAGCTTGTGGAGACGACTCCTTATTGAAAAAGGAAGAGATGACTCCCAAGTTGGGAGGGAACACTGATGTGTTATTGATTTATGGACAGTCATTTTTCAGTTCGAAAAATGGTCCAGGATGAGAAGTTCCTTTCCAGTTCGGAAAGTGGTTTGAGATTTCTAACGAACAGGCATTTTCCAGTTCGAAAAATGTTCCAAATCGAACGGACATTTTCGTAATTAAAATGGTTCGATGCATTGTTGATGTACCATAAACAATGATTCCCCTTGCGGTTAACATAGGGAATGGTCTAGGACATTCTCTCTTCTTGACGGTCACACTCAGTAGTGGTCAAGAAGACTGGTCCTCCTCGTCGGACAGTCATTTTTTCGAAGCTCACAGTTGTGAGCAGTTTCGAAGAATGGTTCGTTTTGAAGGTTGGTGCAGGACAATCATTTCCTTAGGAAATGGTCTGGACAGTCATTCCCCAGGGTAGATTCATTCTCTCCAGGTTTCACTTTGTTTAGTGCCAGAATAATGGCCCAGATAGGTGAATGGTCCAGGTTCAGAAATCAGGGATAGGCACTCCCTAGGGAAGACTCATTCTCTCCAGGTTGCACATTGTTTAGTACCGGAGGAATGGCCTACATAGGTGAATGTTCCATGCTCAGAAATTGGGACAGTTATTCTTCCTTGCTTGAGAAGAATATTCCAGATAGCTCATCGTTGATGTTTTACCTTCTGAGGGAAGATGCTCTTCCAGATCTCATAGATGTGAGTGGAAGAATGGCCCAGATGATTCAGTTTATATCATAACAATTTTTTTTGTGCAGGTTGATATCAGATGATTCTTATGGAGACAATATGTCTCTAGACAGTAGATGTATTCTACTGTGGTGGATGTGTTCCACTGATTGTGACTATATGTCACTGATCAAGTATATGTGTGCTACTTGGTGTGGTAGTGTACCACTGGATTGAAGTTGTGTACTAATATGGATAGACACAGTTGTGTTCTATTGAATGACATTGTTCTGATTGCCTTGAAGACTATCAGTAGTGTTGGAAATGATTATCAGCTATATGGATGATCAATGGACAGAGATTTCCTAGACGGAAAATGGTCCAGGACATTTATTCTTCTAAGACATATGTCCAGATTAGAAGAATGGTTCTTGTGTCACTCTGTGGAGTAAGTGACTTATCCAGCATCATGTTTGATTACTCAGATGGAGTATGGTTTCAAGAGATGATGCAATTGATGACACTGATAGTGATGATGGTGCTCATGATCTAATCATGAGATAATCTAAGAGATTATGTTAATGCTACCAGGTGAATGGTATGTTTGTGCTCAATACCATTACCTTCAATACCTCCCTAGCTAGGAGGGGGTGTTGATATTATGGTAGTTGTAGGAGGTATTTAACTCCACGTGTAAACCTGACAAGAATAGAATATAATGGGAAGCAATAAGAAACCCTAATTGATTGGTTAATAACCCTAGAAGACAAGTCAGCTCAATAGGATGACTTGTATTAGGTTATTAGCCTCCAAGAGAAGAAGTCGGCAAAAGGAAATGTTATATACTAAAGATTTAGTACCCAGAATGAGAAGTTGGCCCAGGCAGTCTACTAGACTTAGTATAAATATAGGAGGCCAGTCTTCATTCTGGCCAATGTTCTCAGAACTGCAGAAAAAACACTTGTGTGCACTGCACTTAGCCAGTTTGTGCGCAAGATTGGAGGAGAGATGGTGTTGCAGCTACTGCAACTAGCATATTTTGGTTCTAGCTTGGACTATCTCTTGGTTATGGTTTGGAATCTCTGATCAGCTCTTGTTACTCTTTCTTGGTGCACTATCCTTGGAGAAAGGTGTGCCACCCTTTGTTTGGCTATCTAGTCTAGGGTTTACTTTCGAAATGATTCTTTGTCAAGATTAAGATGCTCGGGGGTGGCTTCGACCTATGGTTGGGTGACAATAGTGATATTGTCTATGGTTAAACGAGCACATCCATTATATTTCTAACAACGATCACCTTGATTTTTCAATGCCCCAGCCTTCATGATGAGTTGATGATGGTTGATGCACTTGCTAATGCGACTTTCATTTAAACAACTTGCCTCGACCTGGGGCACCTAATGAATTCCCTTATGATAGGATCTAACTCTTTTGGAACATACTCATACTTTCAGCACATGTTTGGCTTTAACATCCTTTCCCGAATCCAAGGGCCAACCGACCATTAGCATGACTTCAACTCTCATATTTTTTCCCGTACCTAATATTTCATTCTGTGGCACGCGGATGTAACTGACCCTAACTAGAGAGAAAATGGTTGCGCTAACAGAAGCAATGCAAGCAATTTGATAGATTTCAAAGATCCTATAAGTATCAAACAACCAGGTTTAGCAAGCTTTACAGGTATGTACCAGTCTGGATTCTTCACGCTTACGCTTTATACATATATTTTACCAAGTGTTGTTCTGTACGCAATCTCTAAATGATTTTAATTTCGATTGCAGGAAAGATGCCTCCAAGTATTGAGAAAAAATGGCTCAGGAGATTCAAGAAAATGGATCAAGAACAAGAGAAATTGGGTCAAAATCAACAAGGAAAAGAAGGATATTGAAATCCCAGAGTTTGGCATGCCCGACGACTTCGTTGACTTGTGCAACATATTCAAATCACACATCGAGCAAGATTCATCATGGGCTGAAGAAATAGCAAAGGTGACAGACACAAGAGAGTCGGGTCAGGTGCGACAGTTTATGGAACACTCGATCAAATCTCGGGCTATGCTGTAACAGTTAAGTGCCAGTCTGATCAAGTATTGGGCACATGTGGTAGAGATACGAGAGATTTACATGGCCCCGATGGAACAACACAGATTTCCATATGCCCACACCTGCGAGGAGTTGTTCATCAATTGGTCGGAGTACAAGAAGAGTCACTCTTTTAAAGTGATATCTTGGGATGACTCTTAGACATATTGATAGGAGAGAACGCCACATGGTGAATTTTGTTTTACTTATATGCACTTTAGCCGTTATTTCCAGTTAATTTTATGTTATAAATAATAGCATCGACCAATTAGTCAAAGGTCGATGGTTGTTGCAAGAAACTCTCATTTATGGTTTGTTAAGAATTATTTTTGAATTGCCTTTAATTATGAATTCCTTCTGGACCAAAGACAAGTTTATGTTTTTCATCAAATGCGTGTATGATTGGATGTGGAGAAGAACTATTTCCTATTTCATCTCATGAATGGATGTAGTAATGAGTAAGAGCTATTAAATCTATTGATAAGTTATCTGATGCAATGTTTTACAGTTCTTTCTTTAATGATGAAAATGAATCTTTGTGTTATTATGTGATTGATGATTAGAGTTGAGTGAATTATTTTTCATACCGTTGTTTATCACATGCTTTTTTTCTTCTGATAATTTGTATCTCAGTCAGTAATTGGAATATTCAGATGGTTAATGTATTAGTACTAGGCCTATGGTATCCGTTCATTGTCTGCATGCTAGGGTGTAAGGGTTATCCCAAACCCGGCCTCTTCTCCAATAGTTTAAGTTTGTTCCCATTTGTTGTCTAGTTGTTTTATACCGTATTTCCAATCTTATACCAGTCACACCAAAAAGAAAATACAAAATGTGAATGTCATAGTCGAAGGAGAGGCCTTCACAAGAAAATGTAAAGCCCATTGATTAATGGGTTGGATCGCGAGATCTGCAGAACCATTCCACTATTAAACATTGTAGAGTCTAATTGGGCCTCGGTGGTGGGTTTGGTTCCTTTTGTTTAAATAAATTGATTTTGGACCCATCAACATAATCATGAAGAGATCGCGCAGTTATAATGAGTTGATAATAAGTTTACGTGTGCAATCGATTTTTGGTTCGACAACATTGTTGCAGGATTTATCACATAATTTGTAGTAGATATAGTGAAGTCATACAGTGCGGCAGAGAAAGAGTTTTTAAAAGGACCTCAAGGTAGGTATATCATATCATTATATACTTCTATTAAGATATTACTATATAACAAAGGTGTAATGACAATGGATTCAGACAGCTAAACTTCCTTGCGTGCATGGGGGAAGGGGGGAAGCACTGACAGGAGAAGGAGAAATGGAAGGAGAAAGGGATAAAGGAAAGAAGAAGGAGGCCTTGGACCCAATTATGATGGACGAAGACCAAATCAAGCGGGTCATGGAAACAACTGGAAAAATGCACAGTGGACTACCCTACCAATATAAGGTGAACACCAAGAAGAGAGTCATAGCCATGAGGGAAGGCTTGGAAAGTGATGAAGAAGAGGTATAGGATCTTCGGGATGTGGAGAAGATTGAGGAAATATTGCGCGCGACATATGAGAGGAAGATGAGAGGTCTAAGAGAGGGAATAGAAGGAAACACTCCTATCCATATCAGTGTCAGTGTGGAACCCATAAACCCATGTGCGACTAATACAACAAGAAGAAAACCACCATTTAAAAAACCAAATTTTGGGAGAAGGAAGACAACAGGAAGTACATCTACACAAGGAAAAACAATTGGGGGAGACAGTTCAGGAAGCATTAGTCAAGTATCTACACCGTGCGAAGGTAGTAGTTCAACATTCATGATGGCAGGACATGATCCCACCATTAGGTTACCAGAATTCAAAGGAGAGGCGTTGAAGGACCCTAAGAAGCACTTTTTCATTTGTGAAAAGATCTCAGAAGAGAAACAGTTCATAGATGAGGACACTAAACTTTCATATTTATATATTGCGCTAAGAGATCGCGCACTGGATTGGTACATGATTTTAGTCCACTAGGGATGACCATAACAATTGGAGATATCAAGAAGATGTTGATAAATGAATTCCAGAAGCCTAGTTCATAGGATCAATACATGAACAAGATGATAGAGATTAGATAGAAACCGGGAGAATCTGTATGGGATATTGACCAGAGATTCAAACGATTGAAGGGAAAGCTAAAGTATATCATGAAAAATATGAAGCATAGGAATATGTTCATCAATTCACTACTACCACACTTGAAATGCCTGTTACGACAGCATAAGTTTCAGACATAGGTAGAAGCTCTACAGGCAGCCCTACAACTAGAAGAGAACCAATATCAGAAGACATATCCAGCCATAGAGGAGCTGAAGGAGGATCTGAAGAACTTAACATTCCAGCTAAACTAGAAAAAAGGTAAGGACAAAATATAAGTCGTTTGGTGTACCACAACTAGGATAGAAGGACACCATAAGAACGAATGTCCAAAATTCACGCAGTACATGGCAGCAGGAATTCCAAACCCATTACCAACAAGAGGACTATGGTGTGAGATCTATAGGAAATAGGAACATGATCCATACCACTTCCCAATGATGCAAAAGTACTAGATAGTACCTAAGAGATCATATTGCAACTTTTGCAAGTCAGTAGGCCATGATGACAAAGATTGCAGGACCATGGAGCTCATGAGGGAAAGAACATCTGATGCTTACAGGGTGTAGGTAGAAATGATGACTGGGAAATACGCACCACAATTTAACCAAGTACCAGCCCCATATAACACTGCGCAATACCAGTATAACATTGGGAAACAACAATATAACATTGCGCAACCGCAGTACAATACTATACACCCACACTATAATCTTGCGCAGTATAACCAGGCACCTTGGTACAATGCACCATGAGGGGATCGAAATGGTTACATAGGTGGAGGAAGAGAAACAGGAGGCTTGGGAAGAGGCAGAGGACCAATGGTATGCCACAATTGTCAACAACGAGGACACTATGCAAGAGAATGTCCACTTCCACCTATGATGTGACTGTATTTTCACGCATCATATCATGACACAGAAGAATGTCCTACACTATTGGGAAAGATCCAAAAAAAAAGAAATTAGAACAAACAGAATTTTCAGTGGATTTCGGCAGAAGAAATGGATGAAGGAAGAAACATCAACCTTGTTACACGAGGAGGAGCTAAGACGAGAAAGGACACAATAAGACAAGAGCTAGCACAACACCAATGGGTGAAGAAGAATGTCGAACCAAAGAAGTAGTTTGAT
>JASDQU010242901.1:0-10577 GCA_032191745.1 Picea mariana
CCTCCTCTTTCCTCAAGAGGAGGAATGGCAAGGTGATTTTTCCACATTTGTTGGAGGGTTTTTGTAGGGTTTTGGTAGGGCTAGGGTGACAAGTGGAATTTGCCTTGAGTGGGTTCGAGGAAGATGGATGACTCTTTGCAAATGATTGAATATTATGAATATACATTGTCATAGGATATGATTTTTTCAAATCTGGGCATTAACCCTTCTCTAGTTCTATACCTTAAATTTGATAGCTCATGTGCCCCGAATATATTTTTGGAGAATCTCATTCGAGAAGTGTCTAGATATGGGCAGATCAAGTGGTTTCATAGATCCTTCGAGGGTTCTATATCATCCCTTTATATGGGACATTGAAAGGTCTTGCGAAGAATATTCAGGTGGGAATCATATTAGGAAACATGTGTGGTGAGCCTGCACATGCACTTTCTTTGAACCTTTCCATCCCTTCGGGACCTTTTATGGTTCCTCACACAAAGGGAACTTTGATGCGGGTTCTCTCCTAGGGTTTTTTGGAAACAAAATATATATATTTTATTTATAAGGAGGTGGCTTACACCATGTGCATGGGAGCCCATAATGAAAGCATTAAAAAGTTATCAAGTTGTATGGAGGTGGGGTTTCACTAGTAGTGGGGGAAGACTTGAAGGTTAGCCAAATTGTGAAGCTGGACGGTCAGACAATAGTAGGGAAGCTATGTGGATGGATAATTTATATGATGTCTTTCAACTCTTAGATCGGAAAATAATGGGTCCCAAGCCTCAGTTATGCCCCATTTTTCCACTTGTTGTCTAGAGGTTCGATTGGATTCATCTTATGTCCTAAGGATGATGCGTGGGAAAAAGTTTCAAGTTGGTGGTATTGGGATAGGAACCTTCTCTATGAAAAACCATGGCATCCACTTTTTTATTCTTAAGAGGAAGTCATTTCTAGTATGCCTACTTGGATCAAGCTCCCCAATTTTTCTTTAGAATTTTGGATTGATTCTAGGTTGAAGGCCATTGGGGAGGGTTCAGGGAATTTAATCACATCTGATGAAACATACATGACTAGTAGTTACAAATTGATGGAAATATTTCTTGTTGATTTGGATCTGTGACAAGATCTCTATAATTCTATGGTATTGGTGGGGGGGAAAGGTCATATACCCAACCCCTAGAATATTGAAACGTTTATTTTAGTTGTTCTCATTGTCATAAGGTTGGTCACATTTTGAAAGACTATGAGTTGACATTTCAAAAAACATTTCGGGGGGCAGATCGATCAGTTTCTAGTATTAGTCCTATAAACCCTAATTCCTCTCTAGAAGCTAGGGTTTTCCTACCCCATCAAGAATGTAGAAGGGGGGATTCAAGGGAAAAAATTATGTTCAAGGAAGATGGGCATTGTTGGACCTTGACCAAGTTTTGAGGATCCTTGGTCAGGTTTGACCTACTTTTGGGACTTCGACAGGTTGTCGACGACAAAGCACAAGTCGAAGCAGAGATCGCAGGATCTCATCTCCTTTATAGGGACTTTTGGGTTTTGGGCTTATGTAACGGGTATGGGAATGTCGGGCCATGGTTTTATCCATGTTTAGGCCCTTTTTGTTATGTATAAATAGATGTCTAGGCAATGTAAGAAGCAGCGTGTATGAGACGATAGATGCATCTACATGATGCTAGGTGCTAAGTGAAAGTGGTAAGTGTAATTTATTTTTGCATATTGTGTGAGACTTGAAGAGCTAAGTGAAAGTGATTGTAAGAGATTGAGTAGAAGATTTGTGTTGTAACTTGGGGAAGGAGGATCTAGCAAAGTGCACAGATCTCCTGTCCTCTACGGAGTAATATCTCAAGGATCTGTGCATGTAGCTAATTGACCGAAGATAATAGAAGAGAACAAGAGTTGGTGGACGTAGCCCCAGGGTGGGGGTGAACCACGTATATCCTGTGTTATGGTTTCTTTGTGCTTTATGGTTTCCCTCTTGTTTATGTGATTAAACTCTTAGAGCACTGATATATTCTTAGAAGAATCTAATATGATAGCTTAGTGTTGAATAATGTAGATCAATGATAGATATGATCTATGTTGATGTGCTTAGTGCTTGATTATATTGGATCTGTGTGAAAACTATTGTGCTCTATAATTAGGGTTTTATCTGTGAAGTAGATATTGGTTAAATATTGATGAGCCATAACTGCTAAGTGATTTGTTAAGGTGTTGTAATCATAGATCGGTGTCCCATCTAAGGTTGTATACATCTGAGTCTTGCAACCACCCCTACCTCTACCTCGGGTGAGACTTCATCTGTTTCGCAGGTGTTTCCAAAAGGGCTGGTAGTTAAGGTTTTGATGGTGTGTTGTCATAGCGTTGAACCCTGGGTATGCCCCTGTGCCAACAAATGGTTCTGTTGTCGGGACCTAAAACTGTGATTCCTGGGAACTGAAGAAAAGAAAGCTCGGTGAGTAGATATGTTTCTTTAGTGTGTAGTAGTCTACTTAAATTGTGAAGCTCTATGTTAATAAGAAAAGTCAGATATGAAGAAAAGGGGTAAGATCTGAAGGTAAGAACGGTGAAAAGTTTTAATTGAAACAAGGAAAGATAAGTGGAAATTTTTGTTTCAAAAGTATGGATCTAGGTATGTTTGATAAAAAAATTCCTAGCTTGAAAAGTAGGGCACAGCTAGATGAAAGAAGGTTTGATATGAGTAGATATGACAAAAATAATGAAAGATATGTTATTCCTATTCATAGAAAGAATGTTTGGACTAACAAATGGATGCAGGAACCTAGAAAGAATTTTTTGTAGGTTTGCTACTATGATCTTAGTGCATAGTACAAGAAAGGTTAGGGATCATTTCAAAGAAAAAGAAGATTAACTCTTTGTTATAATTGCAGAAGACTGGGACATCTTGCCAAGGAATGTCCTGGTAGAAGACCTAGTTGTCTTTGTTGTCAAGATATAGATCATGAAGTTTTGGATTGCCCTATAATGATTGCTAAGGTTGAAAGAATGAATATGAGACAAGAAAACCCTGAGGAAGATCAAGAAACTAACACCACGACAGAACCCCAGAAAGAATAAGAGATTGTATTACTTCAAATGAAAGAAACTCTGAATGATCACTGAAATATCAACATATCAGATATCTTCAAATAAAAAGAGTGCATAGAAACAAGAATAGGAGACTTCGACATAGACTGTATTCTAGATGAGGAAACACGAGTGAATATTATGACAGAAAGAACCTGGGAAATTTTAGGAAAACCTGCTATGATTCCTTCATTAGGAGGAATAGGATTATTTAGAGGAAAGTTGATAACCCTATGTGGAAGACTCACCCAGATAGTTATGAGTGCTCATGGAACTATGACAGAGGAAGATTTTGAGGTTGTTAAATTTATTGAGAACAATGCCCCATTTGTTATGTTATTAGGAAAACCCTGGATTGAGAGAAATCAGACCAGAACAAAAGAAGAGGAAGTCTTAGAACAAAAGAAGCAATAATTAAAAGATAATATGGCTAGGAGGATAGCGCACTTGATTGAAGAACAGGAGACCAGATCGAAGCTATTTAAAACCATAAACTTGGATGTCGAAGTTGAACAAACACAAGAAGATTCACAAAAGAACGAAGCACCTACCCCAAATAGAGAAGAAGTATTTCCCTTGAACGCTATGAAAGAATCTCAACAGTGTGAAGTTACTATACCAGAAGGAGATAAGAATCAAAATGGAAAGAGGAATATCAAGATGAAGATCACCAGGAAGAAGGCTAGAAAAATCAGTAAGAAGAGAGCAAAGATAGAAAAGTTACAGAAGGTCCCAGAGGGTACTTCGTAGAGGGAAGGTTTGAAAAAATAGAACTTCGTCGGGATATCAGAACAACACAACATGCCACTTCACCATGGTGGATAAATATAGCCATTGAAAGAATTATAACCATTAGCCCGATGCCCCGAATGGTTACAACAACAGGTATGACCAGAAATCTCACCATCGGACTGTTGGGACTGCGTCGTAATGGAAAGAACTGCATTGATGAAGGCCTCTTGTCCATTGGAGAAAATCTGTTACATCGTTGTCTACTTATTCCGTTGACTGTTTCCCCAAAAACACTTTTGGGAATTGTATCTAAGCCAACAAGAGAACTCATTGCTACCGTGATGTGTGTATTGAGATTGACACCTGTTCCATTGCTTTGAGCATTCATTCATCCACCTGAGTTATCTGATCTGAGTGTGCATGTCGGACGAGCTCAGCGCTGCAGAGAAAGTCATCGAAGAATTTCTAATTGACCTTATGGCAGAGAAAGTGATGTCCACATGATTTCAAGCTTCATCGACACGAGGAGTGCAAGCCTCCCCATCAACTGCTCACGGATCTGGACCATCCCGCGTTGCAGATGAGAAAATTACCAAGCACAGAGATGAGTTAGCAAATGCGAATTTAATCATGTCTGTTCTGCTCAATTGCATCCTGCCCCTAGTTGATGTAGTGAATCGTGACAGTGTCCCAAGGGACTTTGACTACACAGTCATCATGGCGTACCTCCCGAAGTGGATACGCGCAATCAAGCCGCAGTTGGAGAGGATTCCAACCTTAAAGATAAGTGACTATAATCTAGGGGACTGCAAGACCTATGGCATGCTCACGCCTCACAAGTACTTGAATAAGATGAAGGGAAAGATATCGAAGATCATTCCAGAGCCATGGACCATGAACATCAAACAGTCCACTATCCTTAATGTCATGAAAATACCACACTTTGGAAGGCACCAGGAGGTTAACGCGTGCATTAAACTCCTATTGTCGTGCTTCCATGATGGTTATTTATGGTTAGATAGGCATATTATCGTCGATCTAGCGCTGATCCATAGGATCACCAGATTAAGCATGATAGGGACCCGAGCCACAGGATTTCTACCCAGGAAAGGCTGCAGATCGCGCCTTGGCACAAAATATTAAAGAAATCTATGGAGATGTAGAGAAGGAGACACGAGGCTACAAGGTGGCCTCCATTCATAATGGTGCAGTTTGCCTCACTTACCAGTTGATTGTTGGTAAGCTAATCTAAAAGAACGGACCCATGCAGGTCACAGGGTTTGTGGTTGACCTCACAGGAAATTGCGTGAAGGGATTACAGATGAACTGGGTGAAGTACTTAGTCAACCAGCTAGAAGTCAATTTCCGTGAAGCTAAGGATCAGGGCTACAAGTTCCACTTTAGTTGGATGTTGATCCTCATCGTGTTTACAGCTTGGGATATGTCGGAAGGTGCGACCTTCCCATACATTGAGTCGTTCGAACCACTTGTTGTGAAGTTAACCACGCTCTCGTACTTGAGAAACATGGGAAACAGTGGCAATCGAACATAGTATTCCATACCTACTACCTGCAACTAAAAAGGGCTATCAAATCATTCCCCCAGATGACGCCAAACACTATGGACAGGTTCAGACCCCTTATGAATTTTCGCGCAGATAGGCATTTCATATATATCACCGCACGTGTAGATGATAATAAAGAAGAGCTTCAGTCATACTATAAGCTCACCAAGGAGGACCTAGAAGAAATCACTAAGGAATGGCTCGTAGAGTTCCTTATACCAGTTGCTAAGGCAGAATTGGCCAACCCAAACCTCATTGGAAGCCCGGTAGTTACCCACGAGGAGTATAATGCACCCAGAAGTAGCAGAAGGAAGAAGAATGAATATGTACAGGAAATAAGTAGCGCCTCAGAAGAGACTGCCTCAGATTCACCTAGTGGAGGAGGAGGTGACAAGGTGGACAAAGAGGATAAAGAATAAAAATCAGGGGAAGAAGATAAGCAAGAGCAAGGCAAAGTAACCCTGCCACAAAACCCCCTTTATGACACAGATCCATCGAAGAAAAGGAAGGTTTCCCCCATGAAACCTACATTGTGGAAGAAATCTAAAGAAAACAATATGAAGATTCAGACTGTACTCACGATTGATGACTTCGATTTCATCATCGCAGTCGTATCAGATGCTTCACAAGACATTTTGCAGAACAACGAAGCCAAGCAAGAAACCTTGTATGACAGAATCATGACAGAGTTGATAGGGGTACAACAAGCCCTTCACTCCAGCCACGCAGTATCCACTGTGCCCCTGCCATCAGAAGAACCAAATTTGGGAGATGAGCCTTCCCAACTCTGCAGACTAGCTGATGTGACTGAGGCCCACCTTCGTCGAACGTAGGAAGAGAAAGAACAGACCACAGTGGTCATGAAGCAAGCACAAGAAGAAATAGTAGAGAAATGTTGAGTTTCACAAAAGGATAAAGAGGACCTTCAAGCCAAGTTTGAAGAAGAGAGAGCACAGGCCAAGCAAGAAAAAGAACAGTTGCTCACAGAACAATTGGGAGTCAAAGAAGTAGTAGACAGAGCACTTCTCTCTGTGATAGGCTTAGAGCCAAAGGTAGAAGACCGAGTGGAGCATCAAGTTTCACAGCTCATGGAAGCTATCCAGTAGATACAACAAAGAATAGCAGACTTAGAGCTATGAGCAGTGCCCATCACTCTGTCGGATGTATGAGATCAAAGAGAAGCAACTGCTTGAAGTGCAGTTGAAAGAATCAAGGCCCTCGCCATGGAATGTAAACAACTAAGTGATCGCAGTGCCCGAACTTATGAGTGACTCACTAAGTATTCTGAATTAAAGGCACTGGAGTCACATCTCCAGGAGGCAAATCAGGAAGAAGAAATAGTACAGGCACAGTTGAAGGCTCTGTCAGCAGTTAAAAGGATGAAGGGATCCCAAGAACATCTCAATGCCCAACAATAGGTCCAAAAAATTCAGAGAATAGTAATGGAAGTGACTTAGAGACTCCAACCAATTCAGGATGAAGCTTGCCAACTATTCGCAGAGATTGAAGGCCGAGGAACAGAACTGGAGCAAGTCATCACAGAAGCTAAACAACGCTTAGAGGCACCTATCAATGAAGCAGTAATCCAAGATTTCATTGAACAGGAGACCATGGCACAACAATAGGTTGAAGCAACTCAAGCCAAGCTTGAGGCCTTCAAAGCATAGCTACCCAGACCAGAGTGACTTGGGATGAGTCACAGGTGAGTGTTGGGGGCCTGTTGGTCCTTGACCAAGTTTTGAGGATCCTTGGTCATGTTTGACCTACTTTTGGGACTTCGACAGGCTGTCGAAGATGGAGCAAAAGTTGAATCAAATATCACGAGATCTCAGACCCTTTCTAGGGCCTTTTGGGTTTTGGGATTATGTAACGGGTATGTGAATGTCAGCCCATGGGTTTATCCATGTTTAGGCCCTTTTTGTAATGTATAAATAGATGTGTAGGTGATGTAAGAAGCAGCATGTATGAGATGATAGATGCATCTACATGACGCTAGGTGCTAAGTACAAGTGGTAAGTGTAATTGCTTTGTGCATACTATGTGAGACTTGCAGAGCTAAGTGCAAGTGATTGTAAGAGATTGAGTAGAAGCTTTGTGTTGTAACTTAGGGAAGGAGGATCTAGTAAAGTGTGCATATCTCCTATCCTCTGTGGAGTAATATCTTAAGGCTTTGTGCATGTAGCCGATTGACCGAAGATAATAAAAGAGAAGAAGAATTGGTGGACATAGCCCTAGGGTGGGGGTGAACCACGTATATCCTGTGTTATGGTTGCTTTGTGCTTTATGGTTGCCCTCTTTTTTATGTGATTAAATGTTTAGTGCATTGATATATGCTTAGAAGAATCTAATATGATAGCTTAGTGTCTAATAATGTGAATGAATGCTAGATCTGATCTATTTTGATGTGCTTAGTGCTTGATTATATTGGATCTATGTGAAAACTATGGTGCTCTGTAATTAGGGTTTTATCTGTGAAGTAGATACCAGTTAAATATTGATGAGACATAACTACTAAGTGCTTTGTTAAGGTGTTTTAATCACAGATTGGTGTCCCATCTTAGGTTATTGACATCTAATTCCTGCAACCACCCCTTCCTCTACCTCAGGTGAGACTTCATCTGCTTCACAAGTGTTGCCGAAAGGGCCAGTAGTTAGGGTTTTGTTGGTGCAATGTTGTAGCGTTCAACCCTAGGTATGCCCCTATGCCAATAGGCATACAAAATGATATCCTGGTTGGTGATATTTTTATTCAGTTGTATTTCGATGCTTTATGTAAATTGGAGAATCAAGCTCCATGGGACATGTTCAGTGATGAATTTGATTTATCACGTTCACGATAGGGAAATATTTAATAACTTTGGTCCAAGAGAATGAATCCAATACATGTTTCAAGTAAGACTTCTCTTATCCATAAACCTAACTCATTTTCAATTCCTGAGCAATCGATAATTAGTTTGCATGTCCGGGGTGTTGGGTCTATTCCTTGTACTTATGGGGATAGCATCAAAAAAATAATCTTCCAAGAGGTGAGAATATGGTTCCTTTATCACTAACTTATCAAGGGAATCTAACCATTGTCCCCATAAATATTTAGTCCTTCATAATTCCTTATCCTCAGAATCCCTTTATGGGTCTTCTGGTAGGGACCCCTATCTCCAACATCCTCAACTCTTTGCACAAGGACTAGTTTCCATGGGGGTTCTAGGATATGATGTTCTTAAGGAACCATGTTATTCAAAAGAGGGGTGAAAATATTCACTAAAACATGTGTAGGAGAGAGTCTCTCGTGAAGTTTCACTTGGAAGATAATGCCTTATCTCTGGGATCCTTAGAGTGGAAATTGCACTAAAGGAAACTTTTCCATGAAATTAATGTATGTAAATATGAGTGGACTGAGGAGGAGGGCCAAACAAATATCTATGAAGAGGTTTGTCGAGGTGTGCTAGCTGAACATAGTGTTAATTCAGGAAACTATGGGTTGTACCAAACTTATTATATCTAACCTAGTAAAAAAAATTTTGGGTTGGGAATTTTATGGTTTGAATTCCGATGGATCCTCTAGGGGGAATATAATAGGTTTTTTGTCAAATATTTATGTCATAAATTGATTTTATATTTCTTTAATTCTCTACACAAACATTTATAGCAAGGAGTTGGATCATTTTATCACTCTCCTCAATATATATGGGCCCTATGAGGATAAGGAGGTTTTTGGGGAAGGATTGTTTACTCTAAATTGTATTTTCACTAATAAATTTATCATTGGAGGGGACCTTAACTTCATTCTTAGAAAGGAGGAAACCTGGGGGACTTCAACCTATGAAGATAAGTTGGAAAAAAATTCCATTGACCAGATTGAATTGGCAGGTTTGTTAGATGTTCAACCTATTCAAATTTGTCCTAGATGGAGAAATAATCAAAGCTGTGTTGATGGGGTCTCAAAGAGACTTGATCATTTTCTATCTCATCACATTTTTCTTCGGGATATGGAATTTATCGTTCTTGAGTTGGTAAGGTTCATTTCTTTGATCATTTCCCATTTTTTTTGGAATTGGACCAACCAGATGGGAAACTCGGTGCTCCTTTTAAATACAATCCCTCTTGGTCTAAAGTGGAGGAATTTTGGAATATCATTCGTCACAATTGGAAACCCTTCCAGGAAGACATAAATATTTCATCTAGTTCCCTATTTGTCTATCCCCTTCGTTTGATAAAGGAAAAGGTTTCTTTCTGGGCCATGGAAAGGAGAAAGGAAAAATATATGGAGCTCTGAAATCTTGAGCTCGAATATCTATTTCTTGATTCAAGGTGGTCAAGTGTATAAAAATTATATGGATAAATTTTTATCCTTGGAAACCATTAGGTAGGAGATATTTTTGGAACATGAAAATACCTAGAATTTAAAGAGCAGGGATCTCTGGATTATTTTTGGTGACCAAAACACCATTTTTTTCCAAAAAAAATCCAACTAAAGGAAAAATCATAATACAATTTGGGAGATAAATTATCATAGTGGAAATAAGGCCCAAGGATTCTCAGATATAGCTTCATTGGTAGTTGATCACTTTAAGACTTTGTTTGAGGAGGCTAAGTTGGTCAAGATAGGGAAAATACTAAATCTCAACTCATACTTCCCAATATTCATTCAAGACGAGGACAATTGGGACTTGTACCAATATGTTACTAGACAAGACCTTTTAGCAGTAATCTCCTCTTTTAAAAAATATAAGAGCCTCAAGCCAAATGGATGTACTACCAAATGTTTTGAGTATTTCTATGATATTATTAGGGTTGATTTGCTTCAGGTAGTGGAAGAATTTCATCAAACTAGTAATATGTTGGGAAGTATTAACTCAACCTTCATTATAGATATTCCAAATATAGATTGCCACAACTTTTGATGATTTTAGACCCATTTTGGTTAATATCAAACCAAATAACTATGGAATTTCTTATTGGAAATGGTTATTGTCACAGATAGAAAGGAGAATAAATTTCTAGTCAAAAAGGTGGATCTCTCAAGGGGGAATATTATTTCTCATAAAATCAGTGATTGAATCCATCCATGTGCATTGGCATCTCACGGCTCTCATTCCGAAAGGAATCCTCAACCGTATTTGAAAGTTGTGCTTTATCTATCAGTGGAAGGGAAGCACTAAATACTTGGGTTCTCATTATTGGAATACTAAGAGGGGGGTGAGGGGGTGGG
>JASDQU010242901.1:23473-43570 GCA_032191745.1 Picea mariana
AAATAAATATATAGGGATCAAACCAAAGAACAAACAGAATAAAATAAAGCACAAAATATCAAACATATCAACAAATTGAAATGAAGTATAATATGTGTGGCGCGGGGGGGGATTGATCTAATTTTGGTCCTGAGGAAAGAGGAGGAATGGAAAGGTGATTTTTCTGCATTTGTTGGAGGGTTTTTGTAGGGTTTCGGTAGGGCTAGGGTGACAAGTGGAATTTTCCTTGAGTGGGTTCAGGGAAGATGGACAACTCTCTGCAAATGATTGACTATTATGAATATACATTGTCATAGGATATGATTTTTTCGAATCTGGGCATTAACCCTTCTCTAGTTCTGTACCTTAAAGTTGATAGCTCATGTGCCTCGAATAGATTTTTGGAGAATCTCATTCGAGAAGTGTCCAGATATGGGCAGATCAAGTGGTTTCATAGATCCTTCGTGGGTTCTATGTCATCCCTTTATATGGGACATTGAAAGGTCTTGGGAAGAATATTCAGGTGGGAATCATATTAGGAAACATGCGTGGTGAGCCTGCACATGCACTTTCCTTGAACCTTTCCATCCCTTAAGGACCTCTTATGGTTCCTCACACAAAGGGAACTTTGATGAGGGTTCTCTCCTAGGGTTTTTTGGAAACAAACTATATATATTTTATTTATAGGGAGGTGGCTTACACCATGTGCATGGGAGCCCAGAATGAAAGCGTTGAAAATTTATCAAGTTGTATGGAGGTGGGGTTTCACTGGTAGTGGGGGAAGACTTGAAGATTAGCCAAATTGTGAAGATGGACAGTCATACAATAGTAGGGAAGCTATGCGGATGGATAATTTATATGATGTATCTCAACTCTTAGATGGGAAAATAATGGGTCCCAAGCCTCAGTTATGCCCCATTTTTCCACTTGTTGTCTAGAGGTTCGATTGGATTCATCTTGTGTTCTAAGGATGATGCGTGGAAAAAACTTTCGAGTTGGTGGTATTGGGATAGGAACCTTCTCTATGCAAAACCATGGCATCCACTTTTTTATTCTTAGGAGGAAGTCATTTCCAATATGCATACTTGGATCAAGCTCTCCAATTTTCCTTTAGAATTTTGGATTGATTCTAGGTTGAAGGCCATTGGGGAGGGTTTAAGGAATTTAATCACATCTGATGAAACATACAAGACTAGTAGTTACAAATTGATGGCAATATTTCTTGTTGATTTGGATCTGTGACAAGATCTCTATAATTCTATGGTATTGGTGGGGGGGAAAGGTCATATACCCAACCCCTAGAATATTGAAACATTGCTTTTAGTTGTTCTCATTGTCATAAGGTTGGTCACATTTTGACTGACTATGAGTTGACATTTCAAAAAACATTTTGGGGGGCAGATCGATCAGTTTCTAGTATTAGTCCTATAAACCCTAATTCCTCTCTAAAGGCTAGGGTTTTTTCAACACCTCCTACCCCATCAAGAATGTAGAAGGGGGGATTCAAGGGAAAAAATTATGTTCAGGGAAGATGGGCATTGTTGGACCTTGACCAAGTTTTGAGGATCCTTGGTCAGGTTTGACCTACTTTTGGGACTTCAACAGGTTTTCAAAGATAGAGAGAAATTCAAAGAAGAGATCGTGGGATCTCAGCCCCTTTATAGGGACTTTTGGGTTTTGGGATTATGTAACGGGTATGCGAATGTCGACCCATGGTTTTATCCATGTTTAGGCCCTTTTTGTAATGTATAAATAGATGTCTAGACGATGTAAGAAGCAGCGTGTATGAGACGATAGATGCATCTACGTGATGCTAGGTGCTAAGTGCAAGTGGTAAGTGTAACTGCTTTGTGCATATTGTGTGAGACTTGCAGAGCTAAGTGAAAGTGATTGTAAGAGATTGAGTAGAAGCTTTGTGTTGTAACTCAGGGAAGGAGGACCTAGCGAAGTGCGCAAATCTCCTATCCTCTGCAGAGTAAGATCTCAAGGCTCTATGCATGTAGTTGATTGACCAAAGATAATAGAAGAGAACAAGAGTTGGTGGACGTAGCCCCAGGGTGGGGGTGAACCACGTATATCCTATGTTATGGTTTCTTTGTTCTTTATGGTTTCCCTATTGTTTATGTGATTAAATTCTTAGTGCACTGATATATTCTTAGAAGAATCTAATATGATAGTTTAGTGTTGAATAATGTATATCAATGATAGATATGATCTATGTAGATGTGCTTGGTGCTTGATTATATTGGATCTGTGTGAAAACTGTGGTGCTCTATCATTAGGGTTTTATCTGTGAAGTAGATACTGATTAAATATTGATGAGCCATAGCTGCTAAGTGATTTGTTAAGGTGTTGTAATCATAGATTGATGTCCCATCTAAGGTTGTAGACATCTGATTCCTACAACCATCGCTACCTCTACCTCGGGTGAGACTTCATCTGCTTCGCAGGTGTTGCCAAAAGGGTCGATAGTTAATGTTTTGATGGTGTGTTGTCATAGCGTTGAACCCTGGGTCTGCCCCTGTGCCAACAAATGGTTCTATTGTCAGGACCTAAAACTGTGATTGATGGGAACTGAAGAAAAGAAAGCTCCGTGTGTAGATCTATTTCTTTAGTGCGTAGTAGTCTACTTAAATTGTGAAGATTTGTGTTAAGAAGAAAAGTCAGATATGAAGAAAAGAGGTAAGATCTGAAGGCTTTGTGCTTTGTTAAAGGTAAGAACACTGAAAAGTTTTAATTGAAACAAGGAAAGATAAGTGGAAATTTTTGTTTCAAATGTATGGATCTAGATATGTTTGATAAAAAAATTCCTAGCTTGAAAAGTAGGGCACAGCTAGATGAAATAAGGTTTGATATGAGTAGATCTGACAACAATAATGAAAGATATGTTATTCCTATTCATAGAAAGAATGTTTGGACTAACAAATGGATGCAGGAACCTAGAAAGAATTTTTTGCAGGTTTGCTACTATGATCCTAGTGTACAGTACAAGAAAGGTTAGGGATCATTTCAAAGAAAAAGAAGATTAACTCTTTGTTATAATTGCAGAAGACCAGGACATCTTGCCAAGGAATGCCCTAGTAGAAGACCTAGTTGTCTTTGTTGTTAAGATATGGATCATGAAGTTTTGGATTTCCCTAGAATGATTGCTAAGGTTGAAAGAATGAATATGAGACAAGAAAACCCTGAGGAAGATCAAGAAACTAACACCACGAAAGAACCCTAGAAACAATCAGAGATTGTATTACTTCAAATGAAAGAAACTCTAAATGATCATCGAAATATCAACATATTAGATATATTCAAAGAAAAAGAGTGCATAGAAACAAGAATAGGAGACTTCGACATAGACTGTGTTCTAGATGAGGAAACACAGGTGAATATTATGACAGAAAGAACCTGGGAAATTTTAGGAAAGCCTGCTATAATTCCTTCATTAGGAGGAATAGGGTTATTTAGAGGAAAATTGATAACCCTATGTGGAAGACTCACCCAGATAGTTATGAGTGCTCATGGAACTACAACAGAGGAATATTTTGAGGTTGTTAAATTTATTGAGAACAACGCCCCATTTGTTATGTTATTAGGAAAACCCTGGATTGAGAGAAATCAAACCAGAACAAAAGAAGAGGAAGTCTTAAAACAAAAGAAGTAGTAATTAAAAGATTTCATGACTAGGAGGATAGCGCACTTGATTGAAGAACAGGAGACCATATCGAAGCTATTTAAAACCATAAACTTGGATGTCAAAGTTGAATGAACACAAGAAGATTCACAAAAGAACGGAGAACCTACCCCAAACAGAGAAGAATTATTTTCCTTGAACACTACGAAAGAATCTCAACAACACGAAGTTACTATACCAGAAGGAGATAAGAATAAAAATGGAAAGAGGAATATCGAGACGAATATCACCAGGAAGAAGGCTAGAAAACTAAGTAAGAAGAGAGAAAAGATAGAAAAGTTACAGAAGGTCCCAAAGGGGACTTCGCAGAGGGAAGGTTTGAAAAGATGGAACTTCGTCGGGATATCAGAATAGCACAACATGTCACTTCACCATGGTGAAGAGATATAGCCGTTGAAAGCATTATAACCATTATCCCAATGCCTCAAATGGTTAGAACAACAGTTATGACCAGAAATCTCACCATCGGATCGTTGGGACCACGCCGTAACGGACAGAACTGCATTGATGAAGGCCTCTTGTCCATTGGAGAAAATCTGTTACATCGTTGTCTACTTATTCCATCGACTATTTCACCGAAAACACTTTTGGGAATTATATCCGAGCCAACAAGAGAACTCATTGCTACCGTGATGTGTGTATTGAGATCAACACCTGTTCCATTGCTTTGAGCATTCATTCATCCACCTGAGTTATCTGATATGAGCGTGTATGTCGAACGAGCTCAATGCCACAGAGAAAGTCATCGAAGAAGTTCTAATTGACCTTATGGTAGAGAGAGTGATGTCCATAGGAGTTCAAGATTCATCGACACAAGGAGTGCAAGCCTCCCCATCAACTGCTCGCAGATCTGGACCATCCCGCATTGCAGATGAGAAAAGAACCAAGCACAGAGATGAGTTAGCGAATGAGAATTTAATCCTATCTGTTCTGCTCGATTGCATCCCTTCCCTAGCCAATGCGGTGAATGATGACAGTGTCCCAAGGGACTTTGACTACACAGTCATCACGACCTACCTCCCGAAGGGGATATGTGCAGTCAAACCACAGTTGGAGAGGATTCCAACCTTAAAGATCAGTGACTATAATCTAGGGGACCGCAAGACCTACGGCATGCTCGTGCCTCACAAGTACTTGAAAAAGATGAAGGGAACAAGATCGAAGATCATTCCCCATCCATGGACCATGAACATCACACAGTCCACTATCCTTAATGTCATGAAAATCCCACACTTTGGAAGGCACCAAGAGGTTAATGTGTGCGTTAAACTCCTATTTCCGTGCTTCCACGATGGTTATTTATGGTTAGATAGGCGTATTACCATCGATCTAGTGCTGATCCATAGGATCACCGGATTAAGCATGCATGGACCCGAGCCGCAGGATTTCTACCTAGGAAAGGATGCAAATCGCACCCTAGTACAAAATATTAAAGAAATTTATGGAGATGTAGAGAAGGGGATGTGAGGATACAAGGTAGACTCCATTCATAATGGTGCAGTGTGCCTCACTTGCTAGTTGATTGCTGGTAAGCTAGTTTGAAAGAACAGACCCACGCAGGTCACAGGGTTTGTGGTTGACCTTACAGGAAATTGCGTGGAGGGATTACAGATGAACTGGGTGAAGTAATTAGTCAACCAGATAGAAGTTAATTTTTGTGACGCTCAGGATCAGGGCTATGAGTTCCACTTTAGTTGGATTTTGATCCTCATCACATTTACGGCTTGGGATATGCCAGAAGGTGCGACCTTCCCAGACATTGAGTCGTTCGAACCACTTGTTGTGAAGTTAACCACGCTCTGGTACTTGAGCGACATGGGAAACAGTGGAAATCGAACATAGTATTCCATACCTACTACCTGCAAATAAAAAGGGCTATCGAATCGTTCCCTCGGATGACGCCAAACACTCTGGACAGGTTCAGACCCCTTATGAATTTTCACGTAGATAGGCATTTCATATATATCACCGCGCATGTAGATGAGAATAAAGAAGAGCTTCAGTCATACTATAATCTCACCAAGGAGGACATGGAAGAAATCACAAAGGAATGGCCCGCAAAATTCCTTATACCAGTTTCTAAGGCAGAATTGGCCGACCCAAACCTCATTGGAAGCCCGGTAGTTACCCGTGAGGAGTATAATGCACCCATAAGTAGCAGAAGGAAGAAGAATGAAGATGTACAGGAACTAAGCAGCGCCTTAGAAGAGACTGCCTCAGATTCACCTGGTGGAGGAGGAGGTGACGAGGTGGACAAAGAGGATAAAGAAGAAAAATCAAGGGAAGAAGATAAGCAAGAGCAAGGCGAAGTAACCCCGCCACAAAACCCCCTTGATGACGCAAATCCATCGAAGAAAAGGAATGTTTCCCCCATGAAACCTACATCATGGAAGAAATACAAAGCAAACAATCTAAAGCTTCACACTGTACTCATGATCGATTACTTCGATTTCATCATCGCAACTGTATCAGACGCTTCACAAGACATTTTGCAGAACAACAAATCCAAGCAAGAAACCTTGTATGAGAGAATCGTGACAGAGTTGATAGGGGTACATCAAGCCCTTTACTCCATCCGTGCAGTATCCATTGTGCCCCTGCCATCAGAAGAACCAGATTTGGGAGATGAGCCTTCCAAACTCTGCAGATTAGCTTATGCAACTAAGGCCTACCATCGTTGAGCGCAGGAAGAGAAAGAACAGACCACAGTGGCCCTAAAGTAAGCACAAGAAGAAATAGTAGAGCAACGTCGGGTTGCACAAAAGGAGAAAGAGGACCTTCAAGACAAGTTTGAAGAAGAGAGAGCACAGGCCAAGAAATTAAAAATAACAATTGCTCACATAACAGTTGGGATTCAAAGAAGCAGTAGACAGAGCACTTCGCTCTGTGGCATGCTTAGAGCTAAAGGCAGAAGACCCAATGGAGCATCAAGTTGTGCAGCTCATGGAAGCTATCCAGCAGATACAACAAAGAATAGAAGACTTAGAGCTATGAATAGTGCCCATCACTCTGTCGGATCTATGAGATCAAAGAGAAGCAACTTCTCGAAGCGTAGTTGAAAGAATCAAGGCCCTCACCATGGAATGTAAACAACTAAGTGATCGCAGTGCCCAGACTTATGAGTGACTCACTGAGGATTCTGAATTAAAATCACTGAAGTCACAGCTCCAGGAGGTAAATCAGGAAGCAGAAACAGTACAGGCACAGTTGAAGGCCCTGTCAGTAGTAAAAAGGATGAAGGGATCCCAATAACATCGCAATTTCCAACAACAGGTCCACAACATTCAGAGAATAGTAATGGAAGTGACTTAGAGACTCCAACCAATTCAGGATGAGGCTTGGTAACTATTTACAGAGATTGAAGGCCGAGGAAAAAAACTGGAGCAAGTCATCATAGCAGATGAACAATGCTTAGAGGGACCTGTCAATGAATCAGTAATCCAAGAGTTCATTGAACAGGAGGTCATGACACAACAACAGGTCGAAGCAGCTCGAGACAAGCTCAAGGCTTTCAAAGCTTAGCTACCCAGACTAGAGTGACTCGGGATGAGTCACAGGTGAGTGTTGGGGGCCTGTTGGTCCTTGACCAAGTTTTGAGGATCCTTGGTCAGGTTTGACCTACTTTTGGGACTTCGACAGGCTGTCGAAGACAAAGAAAAATTCGAATCAGATATCACAGGATCTCAACCCCTTTCTAGGGCCTTTTGGGTTTTGGGCTTATGTAATGGGTATGGGAATGTCGGCCCATGGGTTTATCCATGTTTAGGCCCTTTTTGTAATGTATAAATAGATGTGTAGGCAATGTAAGAAGAAGTGTGTATGAGATGATAGATGCATCTACGTGATGCTAGGTGCTAAGTGTAATTGCTTTGTGCATACTGTGTGAGACTTGCAGAGCTAAGTGCAAGTGATTGTAAGAGATTGAGTAGAAGCTTTGTGTTGTAACTCGGGGAAGGAAGATCTAGAAAAGTGTGGATATCTCCCATCCTCTATGGATTAATATCTCAAGGCTCTGTGCATGTAGCCGATTGACCGAAGATAATAAAAGAGAAGAAGAGGTGGTGGACGTAGCCCCAGGGTGGGGGTGAACCACGTATATCCTATGTTATGGTTGCTTTGTGCTTTATGGTTGCCCTCTTTTTTATGTGATTAAATGTTTAGTGCATTGATATATGCTTAGAAGAATCTAATATGATAGCTTAGTGTTGAATAATGTGAATGAATGTTAGATATGATCTATGTTGATGTGCTTAGTGCTTGATTATATTGGATCTATGTGAAAACTGCAGTGCTCTGTAATTAGGGTTTTATATGCGAAGTAGATACCGGTTAAATACTGATGAGACATAACTGCTAAGTTCTTTGTTAAGGTGTTGTAATCACAGATCGGTGTCTTAGCTAAGGTTATAGACATCTAAGTCATGCAACCACCCCTGCCTCTACCTCGAGTGAGACTTCATCTGCTTCGCAGGTGTTATCGAAAGGGCCAGTAGTTAGGGGTTTTTTGGTGCAATGTTGTAGCGTTGAAACCTAGGTATGCCCCTGTGCCAATAGGCATACAGAATGATATCCTGGTTGGTGATATTTTTATTCAATTGGATTTCGATGCTTTATGTAAATTAGAGAATCAAGCTCCATGGGACATGTTCAGTGATGAATTTGATTTATCGCCTTCACAATAGGGAAATATTGAATAAATTTGGTCCAAGAGAATGAATCCAATACATGTTTCAGGTAAGACTTCTCTTATCCATAAACCTAACTCGTTTTCAATTCCTGAGCAATCGGTAATTAGTTTGCATGTCCGGGGTGTTGGGTCTATTCCTTGTACTTATGGGGATAGCATCAAAAAAATAATCTTCTAAGAGGTGAGAATATGGTTCCTTTATCACTAACTTATCAAGGGAATCTAACCATTGTCCCCATAAATATTTAGTCCCTCATAATTCCTTATCCTTAGAATCCCTTTATGGGTCTTCTGGTAGGGACCCCTATCTCCAACATCCTCAACTCTTTGCACAAGGACTAGTTTCCATGGGGGTTCTAGGATATGATGTTCTTAAGGAACCATGTTATTCAAAAGAGGGGTAAAAATATGCACTAAAACATGTGTAGGAGAGAGTCTCTCATGAATTTTCACTTGGAAGATAATGCTCTGGGATCCTTAGAGTGGGAATTGCACTGAAGGAAAATTTTCCATGAAATTAATGTATGTAAATATGAGTGGACTGAGGAGGAGGGCCAAAAAAATCTCTATGAAGAGGTTTGTAGAGGTGTGCTAGCTGAACATAGTGTTAATTCAGGAAACTATCGGTTGTACCAAACTTATTATATCTAACCTAGTAATTTTTTTTTTGGGTTGGGAGTTTTATGGTTTGAATTCCAATGGATCCTCTGGGGGGAATATAATAGGTTTTTCGTCAAATATTTATGTCATAAATTGATTTTATATTTATTTAATTCTCTACACAAACATTTATAGCAAGGAGTTGGATCATTTTATCACTCTCCTCAATATATATGGGCCCTATGAGGGTAAGGAGGTTTTTGGGGAAGGATTGTTTACTCTAAATTGTATTTTTGCTGATAAATTTATCATTGGAGGGGACCTTAACTTCACTCTTAGAAAAGAGGAAACCTAGGGGACTTCATCCTACGAAGATAAGTTGGAAAAAAATTCCATTGACCAGATTGCATTGGCAGGTTTGTTAGATGTTCAAACTATTCAAATTTGTCCTACATGGAGAAATAATCAAAGCGGTGTTGATGGGGTCTCAAAGAGACTTGATCATTTTCTATCTCATCACATTTTTATTCGGGATATGGAATTTATCGTTCTTGAGTTGGTAAAGTTCATTTCTTTGATCATTTCCCATTTTTTTTGGAATTGGACCAACTAGATGGGAAACTCGGTGCTCCTTTTAAATATAATCCCTCTTGGTCTAAAGTGGAGGAATTTTGGAATCTCATTCGTGACAATTGGAAACCCTTCCAAGAAGACATAAATATTTCATCTAGTTCCCTATTTGTCTATGCCCTTCGTTTGATAAAGGAAAAGGTTTCTTTCTGGGCCATGGAAAGGAGAAAGGAAAAATATATGGAGCTCTGAAATCTTGAGCTCGAATCTCTATTTCTTGATTCAGGGTGATCAAGTGTATAAAAATTATATGGATAAATGTTTATCCTTGGAAACCATTAGGTAGGAGATATTGTTGGAACATGAAAATACCTAGAATTTAAAGAGCAGGGATCTCTGGATTGTTTTTGGTGACCAAAACACTATTTTTTTTCCAAAAAAAATCCAACTAAAGGAAAAAGAATAATACCATTTGGGAGATAAATTATCATAGTGGAAATAAGGCCCAAGGATTCTCAGATATAGCTTCATTGGTAGTTCATCACTTTAAGACTTTGTTCGAGGAACCTGAGTTGGTCAAGATAGGGAAAATACTAAAGCTCAACTCATACTTCCCAAGACTCATTCAAGACGAGGATAATTGGGACTTGTACCAATATGTTACTAGACAATACCTTTTGGTAGTAATATCATCTTTTAAAAAAGATAAGAGCCTCAGGCCAGATGGATGGACTGCCAAATGTTTTGAGTATTTCTATGATATTATTAGGGTTGATTTTCTTTAGGTAGTGGAAGAATTTCATCAAACTAGTAATATGTTGGGAATTATTAACTCAAACTTCATTGTAGATATTCCAAATATAGATTACCACAACTTTTGATGATTTTAGACCCATTTTGGTTAATATAAAACCAAATAACTATGGAATTTCTTATGGAAAATGGTTGTTGTCCTAGATAGAAAGGAGAATAAATTTCTAGTGAAAAAGGTGGATCTCTCAAGGGGGAATATTATTTCTCATAAAATAAGTGATTGAATCCATCCATGTGTATTGGCATCTCATGGCTCTCATTCTGAAAGGAATCCTCAACCGTATTTGAAAGTTGTGTTTTATCTATTCATGGAAGGGAAGCACTAAATACTTGGGTTCTCATTATTGGAATACTAAGAAGGGGAGGTGGGGGGGGTGAATCACTATGAGCAATTTTATCACTTTTAACCACAATATAACATCTTCAATAATCAGAGCATATAAACCTTAACTTGATCAGTTACCATCCAACAAATTATCATCTATGTTTAGTATATCAACAATGCATAATAAAATAATGACAGATACACAGTACACCAAGATTTACATGGAAACCCAATGCGGGAGAAAACCACAAAATTATTTTCTTATATGTCAAAAGAACAACATTAATTGGAAGCACCTGTAGATTTTAACCTTGTACAATATTTATTGCAAACAGATTTTTAGTAAAAGAACAGAAAAGATACAATGTAAAATACAAACATTACACATAGATTTTTCCCCGGGAAACCCAAACTGGTAAAACCAACATATTCTATATTTTCATTGTGTTACATTATTTACAATACAATATACATATAGGATCCAGTGGCATACAAAACCATAACCCAATGACCTGGATTAGTAAACAACCCTAATTCCTTAACCGAAAATAGAAAAACCATCGGTAAAGAAACCATGTGCCTAAAAACCACCTAAATATGTGACACATTTCCCTAGGAAAAACAAATTCCACTACTACTCGTGCAAATAATATAACACATACCCAACAGCACCAACTTCCCAATTTTCCAACTCCAACCCCCTATTTACAGGCTACAACCTAAAGGAATCTCCAACTCCTTAATTTTTTGGCTCCAGCCGGAAGGAGGATACAACACCCTTTCCTTGCCCCATCCAACCACCCTGAAATATAAATGTAGACCAATATGTCACTACCACATCAACCTGTCATTTTCCATGTTACTGGATTGATATACCATCACTGTCACTGTCAACCTGTCACCACAACTTATCACTGTCAACCCATCAAAACAACCTCTAATATTTTATTTGAACTGGTGTATGTGATCAGATACCTACATAACTTCCTCAACTTTAGAAACAAGAGAATAGCATCTTCATCAACCTTTACCTCAGTCTCACGAGACTAGTTTTGGATTAGTCACAAACCCTAACTTTCAACAAGAATAGATTTGTACATGTAATGAATAAAGGTATGAAACTTGTACCCAACCTTATTCAATATGTCTTATGAAATTCCTCCAAGTCTCACTCATTGAATCATTCCTTAAAAGGCATTATAGATCAAATGGCAGACCTTGTTGAATTCTGGCCTATTCTAGAGAGTGAACTTGTACAGAATGCCATGTGCTCAATATTTGATATATTATTCTAAAAATATCAAACAAAAAAAAAATCATGTAATATTTCCATTTCAATTTGTCTCACGTGATTTTGATTCTCTATGCAGAAGTTATGACTGTTTTACCTGAAACACCTATTTAAAACTAGTTTCAGGACTAGTCACAATCCCTATCTTACACAGAGTGTATCTCCAAAAGTAAAATGACCCAGAAGCTTAACTTTCTACCACATGTACCTTGATATGTATTCTCAACATCCTCCCATTTTACCTATCTGAATCATTCTAGAAAACAATTTATAGATAAAATGGTAAGATGACCTTTAAATAACATACCTTAGAAAAACTTCATCCTCCCTTGTATTTTTGGCCTTATTTACTTCACCCGGACTTATATACCTCCAACTTGTATTCTCAAAAGTGAATACACATAAGTTATTTGAAATGGACTCTTTTCTATGTTATAGAGAGAAATTTCTTAATGACATGCAACTTCCATGCAACACATGATGACATGAAATAATTAATTATCCCTCCAATAATTAATTATTCTTGTAATAATTAATTATCTTTTGTTTACTGCCACTTTACTTCGACATGCAATAATTAATTATCTCTCCAATAGTTAATTATCTATGCAATAATCAATTATCCCTGCAATAATTAATTATTTTATGTTTACTTCCACTTTACTTCGACATGTAACTTTGCTCAAGGGTTGACATCAATGACAACCAATATCAATACTTAATTATCCCTGCAATAATTAATTAATCTTTTTCGATAATTAATTAATATTTCAACAGTCATTATCAACAATTATTCTTTCAATAATTAATCTCGTGTTGCAACGACTTTGACTAGTTAAGCTTCTTGATGACCTTCTAGAGGCTTCTAGAGTATTCTTGAGGGTCCTCCAACTTCACAGAGCCATATCTCCTCAATCGTGAGGATCTATGTGATGTACCTTATATCACCAGAAATGGCATGACGTGTACTATCCATCTATCATAGTTTTACCTGTAAGTATTTTGACCTTCATGTCTTTATTCCTCAATCAATTGTGGGTTCTGTGACCATGAACAACCTATCATTGGATCCTCTAACATGGATCATATACCAAGGGCACCTCTCAACTAGATGTCCACCATCACCAACACATGACTCTACCAAGCATGTACCGAAGTCACCAACATACCATCACAAGATATGTTCTTGTACCATACCATGTTCCAACCTGTACCATGCATCAACCATGCACATCAACATCTATACCATAAAATGTGTCGACCATGCAGATCAACAACACTTTTACCATACCATTTTCCAACCATGCACATCAACCATGTATATCAACCATGTACATCAACCTGTACCATGATCTATACCATAACAAGTGTTACCTTAACAATGTGTCAATATCAATGGTAGACTTTGAACACAATGACCAAATCTCCAACAACATCGTCCATATCTCTAGGGTTTCTAGACTTCTCCAAGGGTTGATGTCAATATATAAGATCACTCTCCAAGGGTTGAAATCAATGAAAACCAACTGTCCAAACCAATTGTCCAACAATTTCCCCCTTTGGCATTGATGGAAACACTTAGACATGGAAACACCATGCTCATGCTCCCTCTGTGACCATCACTCCTTATCAATGTTTATATCTCTCCCCCTTTGACATAAATGGAAAATGGTATCTTCATTGGGCCTGCTCCCCCTCTCTTCATGCCTTTGTTCTTCTCTCCCCCTTTGACATCTTGGGAAAAAGGGTAACTCTCTCTCTCTCTGGGGATCCTCCCCCTGTTTGAGCTTTCCTTGGGGTTTCTCTCCCTCTCTTCACTCTTTTGATCTCTTCTTTAACTATTTATCTACCCTTGACTTATATACAAGATTTCATGTAGATAAAATGTAGGTCTTCATGTACCTTCTTCCTTTTGGAGTTTTGTCCATTGGTGCTTCCTCTTGTAAATCATTGACATATATAAAATCATTCAAATTTTAAGTATTCAAATATTTTATTATCAAAAACATCCAACTGTCTCTGAGTTAGTCTATGAACCAATATGTCCATAACTCATGCTCTCATCTACTAACATATATCTATCCAATCCTTCCAAGTGTCTTACGAATTCATCCATGTTCATGAATCTTCTACTCAATTTTCCACAGTGCTAACCCATCTATCGCTTCACTATTATGAATACTTCTCTGAATCCCTTGCAACTTATCATCACATACCTGCATCTCAAACTAAAACATGTATTCCCATTGGTCTACTCAACTACAAATATGCAATGAATATATTCCTACCTGAATATGTCCTCTATGAATATCTGCATCAAAAAGTGTACCAATTATATTCCTTGTGTCATCCATCTTATATTCTGCATACCTACATGGAAATGTGTTCTGAAACATGTTCCTTAACCAACTAATCTATCATAGGACATCATATACCTCTTTCATTGAACCACTTTGAATCAAACATCTGTAAAATCACTCTGAAACACTATGGATTAGAACAATGGAGGAATCTTCCCTAATGCGGAGCAGTGTTCCTCTTTATTATTTTCCTTTTCATCCCTTTCCTGAAATCTGACATGTTTCTCTTTGTCTCTCGATTCATCATGATTTTTCATTTCTTCAAATCTTGTGAGTATGATCTCTAGGACCTGGTTTTCATTCACTTGTTCTTCTTCATTTTATTTTCTTTTCCAAACCTTTGTATTCCTATTATCAGTGTTTTCTTACATGGATGTCTCTATGATGTTTTTTCAATTTCGAGCTATGTGATCATAATTTTGGAATTTGTAACATTCAATATTGTGAGGAGCCACATAAGCACTATATGCTTAAACATTTCTTCCATATTCTCTGCAGTATAAAACTGTATGTCCAAATTTAGAACAATAAAAACAATAACCATAAAATAAAATTTGATACCTGGGAATAGATGATCCTCTCTGTGATGTAGTCCTTCTGAATTCATGCCTTGGATGAACATGATCATAATTGAATCTTCTTTGTTGTTTGAAATTATATGGTCTTCTTGAAAAGCTATCCTTCCTCTTGGACTCTTGTTGACCATGATTCATTCCTTTGAGTACTTTTGCATAAATCTTAACCTTTTTCTTCATTCTTCCTTTCTGATAACATGTGACATTTCTCTTTGAATTTCTTTGCTAATGATGTGGATGCTTCTTCAACATTTTACTGAGATTGACAACTTTTACTCTCAACATGATAACTTCTTCCTTAATCTTCTTAAGATCTTTTTCTTTCTTCATCATTTGATTCTTCATGACTTCTTTCATTATCTTTGCCTCTTCAAGTTGGATCTTCAAGGAGATGATTTCTTATTCAAGTTTTATTTCTTGTCGATTGAATTGTGATCCATGATTCTTTTACTTTTCAATCTCGGGATTGTCTTATATTTCATTGGGATTTTATGTCTCATCACTTCCAATCTTCAAGTAAGGGAATTCAATTTCAATATGTCCTACTTCGTCACAATTAAAGAAAAAATACTCACCTATGTTGACTTCTTCATCATCTGAGTTGTCATCTACCTCATTTTATTTTGTTCCTTCCCTTGCGTAAATATCTTGTACACTATTCCAAATCTCTTTGGTTGATGCATACTATCCCACTTTGGTTTTTACTAAATCAAGTAATGCCTTCCATGATCAAATCCATTGCTATCTTATTGTTCCTTTTCAATTCCTTCTTGGTTGCAATCTTCAGAGGCTTCTTTGTATTTGTGTACCTTGTCACAGCTGATCACTAAATATCACATCCTTATGCCTGCAAAACTTCTTTCATTATGTTACTCCATATTTCATATTTCATACCATTTTGACCATTGAATTGTGGTACTGCCATCTTATACATATCAGTGCTTTCCATGATCTACCTTCCAATGGTTAAAATGCTTCTTGAAGGACATTCTCTGATACCAATTATTGGAATACTGAGAATGGGGGTGAATCAGTATGAACACTTTTATCACTTTTAAACACAATATAAAATATTCAATAATCAGAGCATATAAAACTTAACTTGATCAGTTACCTTTCAAAATTTTATCAACTATGTTTAGTATATCAACAGTGCATGGTAAAATAATCACAGATACACAGTACACCAAGATTTACATGGAAACCTAATGTGGGAGAAAGCCACAAAATTATTTTCTTATATGTCAGAAGAAACACATTCATAGGAAGCACCAACTTCGCAATTTTCTATCTCCAACTGGAAGGAGGCTCCAACCCCCTATTTACATTTTGCAACGTGAAGAAAGCTTCAACTCCCTGATTTTTCAGCTCCAACTGGAAGGAGGATACAACCCCCTTTGCTTTCCCCTTCCAGCCATCCTAAAATATAAATGTAGACTAATATTTCACTACCACATCAACATGTCATTATCCCTGTCACTGGACTGATATACCATCACTGTCACTATCAACCTGTCACTGTGAACATGTCACCACAACCTATCAGTTTCAAAATATCACAACAACCTTTGATCTTGTATTTGACCTGGTGTATGTGATCACATACCTACATACCTTCCTCAACTTCAACAACAAGAGAATATCATCTTCATCAACATTTACCTCAGTCTCACGGGACTAGTTTTGGATTAGTCACAAACCCTAAATTTCAACAATAATAACTATGTACCTGTAATGAATAAAGGTATGAAACTTGTACCCAAACTTCTTCAGTATGTATTCTGAAATTCATCTAAGTTTCACTCCTTGAATCATTCCTTAAAACGAGTTATAGAGAAAATGGCATACATTGTTGAATTCTGGCTTATTGTAGAGAGTGAACTTGTACGACATGCCACGTGTTCAATATTTGATATATTATTATAAAAATATCACACAACAAAGTAAGGCCTATAATATTTCCATTTCAATTGGTCTCACATAATTTTTATTCTCTATGAATAAGTTATGCCTATTTTACCTGGAACACCTATTTAAAACTAGTTTCAGGACTAGTCACAATCCCTATCTTCCACAAAGTGTATCTCCAAAAGTGAAATGACCCAGAAGATGAAATTTCTACCATAGGTACCTTGATATGTATTCTCAACAAAATCATATTTTTTCTATCTAAATCATTCTAGAAAACAAGTTATAGTGAAAATGGTAAGATGACCTGTAAATAACATACCTTAGAAAAACTTCATCCTCCCTTGGATTTTCGGCCTTATTTACTTCACCTGGAATTATTTGCCTCCGACCTGTATTCTCAAAAGTGAATACATGGAAGTGATTTTCAATGGAATCTTCTCTATTTTATTCAAATAAATTTCTTAATGGCATGCAACTGCCATGCAACTCATGATGTCGTGCAACTCACATGCAATAATTAATTATCCCTCCAATAATTAATCATCCATGCAATAATTAATTATATTTTGTTTACTGCCACTTTACTTCGACATGCAATAATTAATTATCTCTCCAATAATTATTTATCCCTACAATAATTAATTATTTTCTGTTTACTACCACTTTACTTAGACATGCAAGTTTTCTTAAGGGTTGACATTAATGACAACCAATCTCAATAATTAATTATCCCTGCAGTAATTAATAAATATTTTTCGATAATTAATTAATATTTCAATAGTCATTCTCAACAATTAATCTTTCAATAATTAATCCCTTGTTGCAACCACTTTGATTGTTCAAGCTTCTTGATGACCTTCTAGAGGCTTCTAGAATATTCTTGAGGGTCCTACAACTTCACAGAGCCATATCTCCTCAACCGTGAGGAACTACGTGATGTACCATATATCATCAGAAATGACATGATGTGTACTATCCATCTATGATAATATTACCTACAAGTATAATGACCTTCATGTCTTTATTCCTCGATCAACTACGGGTTCCATGACCATGACCAACCTGTCACTTGATCCTCTCACATGGATCATATACCAAAAGCACCTCTCGACCAGATGTTCACCATCACCAACACATGCCTCTACCAAGAATGTACCAAAGTCACCAACATACCATCACAATATATGTGCATGTACCATACCATGTACCAACATGTACCATGCATCAACCATGAACATCAACACATGTACCATACCATGTTCCAACCATGTACATAAACAACACTTGTACCATACCATTTTCCAACCATGTACATCAACATATACCATGATATGTACCATAACAAGTGTATACCTTAACAATGTGTCAATGTCAATGGTAGACCTCTAATAGGACAACCAACTCTCCAACAATCTTGTCCACATATATAGGGATTCGAGACTTATACAAGGGTTAAAATCAATCTCTAAGATCACTCTCCAAGGGTTGACATCAATGACAACTAACTGTCCAAGCCTAAGAGTTTTGGAGGGTGGGGTTTAAAAGATATATTTGTTTTAGGAAGGGCATTGGTTGTAAAATCCTTATGGATTTTTTTGACTCGTGAAATTATATGGAGGCATATTTTAGTTGATAAATAAATAGCACCTAATTCAATCTTCTATTGGATTCAAAGGTGGAAGAAGCCTACCCATAATGCCTCAAACTAGTGGTGGGACATCACACTTGCATTTCTTATAATAGGCCAATTTTTGGCCTGGAAGGTTGGCTCGGGTTCATAAGTATTGATCAGACTGGATGCAATCATTAGCTATGGTGAAAACAAAATTATTCCTAAGGGTCTTGTGACTCATTTCTAGGAGATTGGACGTTGCATGCTTAACAGAATTGGTGATCCTGCTAAAACAACAATATGGGGCCAATGGTGGCTTTCAGTGGAGGTTTTGGATATTGATGCCAATTGGCATCAATATGGGACCAAATACATGATAGAACTAATAAATTCCCATGTTTTATTATCATGTGCATTGGATGAGTTGGTTCAGTACTATAATAAGTCTTTGGGTCTCTATTCAGAAAAATTTAGATCTTAGGCCTTGCAAAATTTGGGTGAAAATGCAACTCAATGGTGGTATAAAAAACTATGGAAACTAAAGGGCTTGATGAAAGGTATTTTATTTTTATGGTTAGTTATTAAAGGACATGTTATGATATAGGATATAATGAAACTTCAAAGAAAATATGGGACGATATTTTGTTATCTCTACAAAAAATCAGTTGAATCTAATTTACACTTATTCTTGGAATGTTCCTTTCTAGCTCAATATTGAGCACCAGTTGGGGCTTATTCACTTATGGGATAAGAGATCACTAATAGATAGATTTTGTGAGTTTTTTACTTGTTCTTCTCTGAAGGAAATTAGAATCCTTCCATTCTTGGTCGCATGGGGTGTTTGGTTGGCCTAGAATGTCTGTATCTTTTAAGACAAGTACTTCCTTTCCTTCAAGGTAACACAACAATATTTGGCCTTACTTTCATGTTATAATACTACTCTGATTTTGAAAAAGCCTCGAGGTAGGAAAGGTGCAAATAAAAAAAAAAACATTTCATGGTGGTTTTTCGATGGTGCATATCAAGGCTCAGGTAGAATCTGTGGTTTGGGTTTTATTATTCATTTCTCAAAAGCTCATTTTGTAGTTGTCAAATAAAATCTAGGTTAGGGTATGAACAATAGGGGTGAATTTAATGCATTGTTTTCTCTTCTCAAGTGTGTAGTAGACAAGAATGTGTATGAGCTCCAAGTATTTGGTGACTCTAAATTGACCATCATATGGATGAAGGAGGAAATTTGACTAGAAAATATAGATCTACATCATATTGGTCAATGTTTGAAATCTATCTATGTTATTTTTTGTCAGCTCAGTTTCTCACACGTTCTTAGAGAACTTAATACTTTTATTGACTCACTTCCAAAATATGCCTTAAATATAGTTTAAAATCAACTGGTTTTGGAAGAGCTCTTTGATGGAAGATGATCTCCAAAAGGGATTATGTTTTTACTGACATGTAATTCTCTTGTGCCTTCTAAACAGGTTGATTGTTTTCAACTTTATAGTTTGGATTATAGTCTCAAATATCTGGAATGTATCTAGAAGATCTATGTCTTGTTTTTTTGCAAAGGGGTCTGAAATCTTTGCTAGCTAATTTTTAAATATAGTCATGAACATGCATAAAAGATATATTTATTCTGTAAGCACTTCAGTGCCTAAGGATTGTACCTTCTTTTTTTCTGAAATCAAA
>JASDQU010242901.1:48896-61299 GCA_032191745.1 Picea mariana
TTTATCTCTGGTGCTTGTGTGGCCCCTTTGCGGCTCGGGGGGCTAAGGGGGAAGCAGAGTACCCCTAGCGTTTGGCTGGGAGGTACCGGTGAGTTTTCAGCGGTTGGCAAGCGGAGGTGGCAGGGAGAACGGACAAGCGGCACAGCGCGAGGGTCATCTCCGAAGCGGGCGTGTGGCCAAGGTATGATTTTTATTGGTAAGGTAAAAAGTGTTTTATATTCGGCAAATTATTGTTATTGGTGATAATATCATAAGATTGTTTGGCATTATAATTTGCAATCTCGTTCCGCAATGATATGTAGAGTTGTTTATATTTTGATCATGTGTCACCTTAGTGAATTAGGTGATGTTGTTAATTTCTTATTTGTTAAAAAGAAAAGAAAAAAACCAAAAAAGAAAATTGCCTATTGTACTTCGCTATTTATAGACGTAACGAAGGGGTCGTTACACCATAGTTGCTTTCATCAACACTCCCTCTCATCTAGGGAGGCATTCGTCATCAATCCAAGTCTCATACCGATGTACTCTGAGTTTTGTTTTTGGCCAAAGGTCATCCATACTCCCTACTAAATTGAAAGGAGTTATTCACCAAGTAAATGTTTGGTGTAGAAGTTTGCAGTCTTCTTAGGTGGAGAAGGGTACTGCAAATAAACAATTTTCTTCTGCATCATATCTCTGACATAAGAAAATTTTGTCTCTTTGTGTGACAAACCATTAGGAAGCTCTGGGTTCTTTAAGGAGTTATATATATGTCTCTATGTCATCAACATATGATCTATATCATGGTCAAGTAGATCTAACGGAAGTATGTGAATCCACATTTCTTCACACACTTACTGCTATATATATATATATATATATATATATATATATATATACTCTGTCTCTGATGCATTTAAGGCTGCAAAGTTATATTTCCTACTGCAATAAGAAATCATGGAAGATTTCAAAGTAGAACATCAACAGGATGTGCTCTTCTGGTCCATTGTACTTTCTTCTCAATCTGAATCAGCATGAATCAAGTTTGGTGTTAATCAGATACATCAGTGATCCAATCAAATGTGGATTGGTCAAGTCTTGAATAAACATCAATCTTCTTCTTTAAATCCATCACAGTGGATTTTCATTATGTCATACTTGATGTCCCAAGAAGTAGTGTATCATACTCAAATTCTTTATGAAAATCAGAAGTCAATTCTTGCTAGTTTTAACAACTAGTCTTTCTGAGTAAATCATTAGGATCAGGTTTTCGTCACCAACACTGTATAGGTTTGGATCAGCAACACTCTTGATGAAATCCAAACTCATCAAGAATATATCTATCTGATATAGATTCCAACTCATGGATGGTGGTACAGATGGAAGTGAAATGGTTCAGTGGGTCGAGTGTCTCATCATAGACAACTCCCTATGTTTATGAGAAACCTCTGGCTATAGATCTCGTTTTGAATTTATCAACACGTCCATCAGTTGCATGCTTTATCTTATAGATCCACTTGGAAGTTACCACAAAATTCCCTTTCTGGTTCTTGAATAATATCTTATGCATCATTCTTTAATATGTACCAGTATTCTTCTGTTATGACATCTTGTCATACCGGTTCTCTTGTTTCTTTTCTAATACGAGGAGTCCCAGCATCAATGAAGTGTCTCATGACTGAAGGATATCTCGAAAAATCTCTTTCTTCTTTCTTGGAATGTGCCTTGAGAGGCTTGTATGTTTCTCTGCGTCTTGCAGAGTGAGTTTAGGTAGGCCTTTTATGCCCTACTACAATATATCTGAACATATCAACTGGAGCAACTGGATCAACTGGAATAATGTCTTTCTCCCTATGAACTGCTGAAGGGGGAGAAGGTATATTCTTACTATCAATCTCCATCTGAGATTATCTGGATCTTTGAAGGACTATCTCTTCTTCAAGGACAATGTTTCTTATTGTATCAATCTATCCCTGACCAGGGATGTCGATTTGGAATGTCTTTGAAGATTCATTGTGTCCTTTCTTTCTAAAGGATTTGGCTTGGACTTCTTCTCTTTGGATGAAAATACACTGGGCATCCAAATAACCTGAAGTGTTTAATTCCAAGCTTCACTCTGGTGAAGGCTTCTATTCTGGTGAAGACTCTTGTTCTCGACATATACTGTTTCATGCATGCTTCTACCCATGAAATCATAGAAATATTTGGATCATGCATTATTGCATTGATTGTCTCTAGGATGGTTGTGTTCTTCCTCTTTCTCAAATAGTTTTGTCTCCCTCTGGGTCAATGTGACTCCCTCTGAAGGATAGGCATCTTCCTTTGTTCTTGACCTGTCTGGAACAAGAAAACAAGAGGAACCAAACCAAGAATATCTCCTAAAGGAGAATAATGAGTACATCTCTAGAATTAAAACAATTTTAAGGATTGTTATCACAGCTACAACATCTATTTGTAATGTAGAAAACTTTAGAAATATAAGTTAGATGAATGACAATTACAACAATCAAACCTGGAGTCTTCACTTCCAGTGCGTTGCTTTTCTTCCAAGTCTCCTTCACTCAAGATAACAAGTTCTTTCGTCCACCTATCTTATGTACTATGACAATATTTTATCTTGACAGAAGGTTGGGTTAGAGAACAAACTCTATGATCTCAACTTTAATCTATCTAATACTTTGACTTTAGTTTTGACCAAGGTTAGTATGATGGTCATAGCTTCAACATGCAACCTAGATCAAAATAGTGTCATAACAAATAGATGTATATCAGAATAATCAAACTTGGGTTTCATTATTCTTCTGAATGTTTTGGATCTATCCTTCTAGAACTATGACAAGAGATCCCTTCTCCTGCAAATACCCTTTAAATCTTAAAAATTTTAACATATGTGAGTACATACCTCTGATAGCATTTGCAGGTAGTGGCACCATCTGGTATCAACGGTAATATTTACCAACTTCTTAAAAGACTTCAAGGGTGATTGCAACTAGTACAACAACTGATACTTCAACTAATACTGCAACTGCAATTGATACTACAACTAATTATGAAGTTGCAACTGCAACTGCAACTTAGGGTTTTATGAGGAAACCCTAATTTTTCAAACTTCAAATTTTGAAATTATGATGCAAGGGATAGATGCGCTGGGCTGAGGCGAGTAAGATGGTACAGTCATATTTCTGAAAATCCAAATTTTACCCCCTCAAACTTGACCAACGGATTTCTGGACTGGTGCTTCTAGTTTTCTAGTACTTCTGGTACTCTGGTACTTTTGGTTTTCTAGTACTTCTGGTACTTTTTGAAAACTAGGGTTTCACTTTTCGGGAGATCTACCCACTGAAACGGTGCACTGAAGGTGCCAAAGAGTTCCTTGATTTAGAGCACACTTTTCTAGATGGTTTTGAGGCTGAAAATCTTATTCAATAAAAATCCCTAATTTTCATGTACGACAACAATGATGTTTTTCCTTTTTCTTGTGAAGAATACTTGTGCAATGGGTTCTTTCAATACCTATGCTCTGATACCATGTTGAATTTTTCATAAGCTAGGTTAAGCATGTAGTTCATTTCAATTTCATCATGTCTTAACCATAAACAAGAATGTTGCAACAACCAAGATCGCAAGAAGAAACACCATGCACAAGTACACAAGATATATCCTGGGAAAACCTTCTCAATAAGGGAGAAAAACCTAGCCAAATCCTTTGCTATAATATTCAAGAGAAATACCTTTACCACCAATAATATCCTATCACACAAGATGGTGCACAAAACCCTAGAAACCCTAGCCCCCAAGAGACGTGTGCAACTTTGACCAAGAAGTGTACTTGCTGAAATTTCATAAACTCACAAGTGTGTGTGTGTCTACAATGAAAGATTTCATATTACTTATATTAGACTTGTCCTGTCAAATAAATTATATCGTAACAATAGGGCTGACCTCACGTAGACATATTAATTATTTATTATTATAATAATTAATATTAATATTACTATTAATATTAATATTAATTATCTTTTATAGTTTATCTTTAGACACAATAAGATAGGGTCGACCTATACCCTTTACACAATAACTAGGGTTACAGGTAGGTCTGACTCTTTAACAACATATAGCAAAGGATTTGATACACCCACTAGTTCTCATCCACTAGGGGCACATCCATAGGGATGTCATGGACCTGATTCACTACATTACATAGATGAACCAGGTCTTCACGCGTGCACCTATGCTCCTCCATAGGAATGTCTTCTCTATAGATATTTTTTCCCACTGCCACCAACAGAAGGATCATCTGGAGTCTTCTCATCAACTTTATTGATGCTCAGAGGAGGCCATCACATCATCTTCATTTATGTTCTCATGATGATGTGCCCAGCGCTCTTGGGATTTCCCACGTTCACCTTGTGCTCAACCACAAGCACGTCCTAACTCAATAGATTGATTTTACATCAAATAATCATTTGGATTTCTTCTCTCTCACGTCATGGAGGAGGCCATATTTACATTCCTGACTCTGTCTCAGGCAGGAACCACGAACCCTTCATAGGGGATTTTTCTCAGGTTTTTAAGTTGAGAGAAAGACTTCACAAGCTTCTATGTTCCACATCTCACAGGTTTGAAAGCTGGAGGATGTCTCCCATAGTTGATTTCATCAATAGGGAGGTATCGTTGAAGTCTCTGTCATTAGCAAGAAAAGGAAAGGAAGGAGAACAAGACTTGAAGGGCATCTTCATTTCATCACCTTCATTGGTTCCAGTATTTTTATATTCTGAATTTATTTTGTAATATGAGTGTAGTAGTATGTTAGTTTGATAGGGTCACTATAGAATAACTGGAAATTCTGAATTCCAAATGTTACAGTTGGGGCCAAATGAATAATAGTTACAATGTTTATATTTTGAATTTCGCTGCAATTCTGAACATTTCTGCAATCTAAAATTGGGTGGCTTGATCCTTTTTGTGAATTACAAATTTATATTGTGTATGGTCTATGTTCTTTAATTTGTATTTTATCTATATTTAAAGTTTGATTGATCATAGTTTTTAGTTGAGAATATTTAGAATTTAACAGTGCATTGTTCGCTAGTAAACTAAGGAGTTAGTTCTGAAATTACATCATGAGTTTCTCTATTTAATTTCTTTTAAATCCCAATCAATTCTTATGATGGGATCTATGTCAAAATGTATTCTAGATCTGAAATTTGTATCTTAACTTCCTTTTTAAACTTATGATAATTCAATTTGTTGAATGGTGGATCCCCGTTGAATTTTGTTAAATCTGAATTCATTGTGTATCATTGTTGATTTTTTTGGTTAACCCAAAGTTATTAGTAGTGAGGAGCCTTTGTAATTTTTGTTTTATAAATCCAAATTGTTTGGGATCATGGGATGCTCGTCTAAAGGTTTTTGGGAGTTCACTTACTTTCATTTATGGGCGTTAGCCCTTTTTCCTTGTCAATTTATTCTTGTGACCATGGACTAGAACCTAGCATCGGCCAAAAGGGTGTTATTCAGAGCTTCGGGACTACGATCCTATGGAGGTTTTTCAACTTCAACACTCATGTTCACCCAGAGTGTTACCAGCCAAATTTGGTCATAAGAGGAGTTGACATGCAGTTGTAGGTTAACCCTATTCTTCCACCTTCCTGTGTTAACCTTTAATAACTTAATTGAATGGTTGGTGGAGATTCTCCTCACGCGAGAAACTATAGTGGAGATCCACTCCGGAACTCCAGGGTTCGGGGTTTTTCTCTACTTTCACAACTTGATACTATTTCACCTAGATTGTCGAACCTACGAAGGGATCGAAGATCTAATGGATTACACACCTCCTTAGATCGATGGTTGTCGTCTACTCCATAATTTGGGACTGAGGGAGTTTCTCACCTTTTTGCAACAATGACTATGTTTTTCCAAAGTACTGAATCCCAAATAACTTGGAGATTAATGGTTCTCATACCTTTCTCCGATATATGGCTAGAATAAACTCTAGGGATCTGGGATTCAAAGTTTTTTGCAACTAAAACTCATGTTACCTTCTAACTAGTGAAGGTTGAATCCACAGAGTTGACGGTCCTTGATTAACCATCGACAATGATTAGGCTTAACTCTGGAATCCGGAAGTTCGGGACTTTTCTCACTAAAATGACTTTAACCCACCACCTCCCGAATGGATGAATTTTGAATACTCGGAATCTACGGACATGTGTACCTAGCGTTGACGGTAAGGATTTACTACAGAATTCAGGACTCTTGGAATTCCTTAATCTTTAAGTTCATGACTGTAATTTTTTCAGAGTGTCGAATTACCAAACCTCCTAAGAATGAAGGATCATAGATCTAACATCCCATGATCGATCATCAAATCTACGATTGCCCTTCACTCTGGGAATTCATAGCTTTAGGGTTTTCTTAACTCTTAAATTGTTATGAACCAAACTCGTCGAAAATTCAAACCCTTGAGGATCCAATGGATCTCATCCACTCACCAATATATGGTGTAGATTTACTTCGCGACTTCAGGATTCAGGGCTCACTTAATGAAAAAAACTCAAATATGTCGAAGTAATGAAGCCTGAAGGTTTTTAGGTTTTAACGAGTGCGCATCTCCTGTATGATCTAACAGTTATGGAATTTCAACTCCTATTGATTAGATCCCATCCACTCAAACCTAAAACAAATAAATTCTCTACGTAGAGACTTACCCTCACTATCCTTCATGGAGATTCGTCACTTAGATTACTCAATCTATGGTGCACATGGTGCATTTTCCTCCTAATATATAGAATTTAAGAGGTCTCCTATGCACGTAATGCACTTACACTGTGTAGTTGCATTGTCTCTCCTGAGCTTCGTTCTTCAAAAGTTAAGGCCCATGTGTACCTTTATTGGTCTCTATGCTCAACTTGCATTGTTTCTCTTGAGATTTGTAATTCAAAAGGTCCTTTTGAACACCTCTTGCTTTGGCACTAGGAAGACCTTGTTCTGTGACTCCAAGAAGAGAAATTTTGGATACGAAAACAAAATTTATTTCTCTTTTTTCATAAACAGACAAACACACAGACATGAAATTTACTTACCATAGTATATTTTTGGTTCAGAAAGTTTACAATCTCCTCACGATGTTTTAGAGCTTCTATCTTCTCTTCTTTTCTCTTTCAAATTATACATATATAGATTATGCTAACTCATAATGTATGCTTACTTGATTTGTGCATTGGAGAATTTTTTTAATGTTAATTAATGATTGATGCTTGTATCTCCTTGGGAAAGAGAGATATATGTTTAATGGTGACTATTAATTATATGATGGATTTCATAAGGATATGGCACATTATCTAGATGATGGTTAATTATGGTTATTATAACATTTAAGGGAAGAAAAACTAGACTAGTATTTTGGGAATTTAATGATTTAAATCATGTTATGATTTAGTACTTTACTAATAATTAATCTTGAGTCTAGATTTGAGTTGGATAAGGGAATTAGATGCTTCCTTGTTCCTCATAACAGTCTCCAGTATTGAGACCTTAAATGGTCAAAATCAATCCAATGAATCCTAGACTTGAGCGTTGATTATGTGTCTTGGAGGTCCTAACCTTGCAGGATAGGTTGGGTGGGTAGACATTGTATGTGATGTTATGTGATATGGTAGATCATTAATACATTGAAGTTGTATTTAAATCTATTTGTACAATGAGATGAATGAAATGGAATGTGTATTACTGAAGTGTGTTAATATCGTGTTTCACTTGTTCTAATGATGTTTTATTAATGTTCAAAAAAAAAAATCTCTTACTGTTTCTCAATTATTTTATGACGTAATAGAGGGGATGTTACATATGGTATCAGAGTAGGTTCAACTCTGCGACATTGGATCGTTATGCCATCCACTGTGTTAAAATAAATGATTGAATTAGATCGCTAATAAAAATCTGAAATAATTCTTGCAGGTAATCATGGTTAGAGGACGCAAGGGAAGTAGATGAAGTGGTGCTAGAGGAAGAGGTGTGACACCTCCGATAGTACCCACGCTAGAAGGGTCTAACCCCCAGGGAGGTGAGTAGAATGTTGAGCAAGAAAAGGTTGTTGTGGGAGATGTGGTAGGTTTGATGAGATCCTTCCAAAGGATGTCTAAGGAATTTAATAACTACCTAGATTGATATGAGGGAAGAGTGTCTATACCCAATGAGGGTTCACAGTGTGCCCCATCTGGTAGTGGTAGTATACACAGAGAACTCGAGAAGGTAAATTTTCTCGAGTTCATGGGTGCCACGGATGGCTTAGCCACTGAGGAATGGTTTTAGAATATGGTGATGTGATTTTCACTTCATGATTACACCTCCAACATAAAATTTTACATGGCGGTCTTTCAACTAAAGGGGAGTTCTCTTCTATGGTGGAAGACGCTCCTACCTTGACTAAACATGGTCATCAAATAGGTGTCATGGGAGTTGTTCGAGGAATGGTTCCATGAGAGGTACTTGTCTGAGGAATTCATTGAGCATGATCTTAATGAGTTCAACACCTTACAACATGGTAGTCTTATGGTGCCAGAGTACGAGACCAAATTCATGGATCTACTTAGGTATGTTCCACATACGAACACAAAGAAGTTAAAGGTAAACAAGTTTGTGTTTGGCCTTAACTTTGTAATTCGTGAAAAGGTACATATCCTAATGCCTTGGTCATTACATGACGCAGTTCAAAAGTCCCTCATAGCTGAGGAAGAATTGAATAGTGGGGGTCAGGGAAGGACTCCTTCTAGACATGCTATATAGGCGACACCAAGAGCGCAACAACATTAGACACTAGCTAGATAGGCTTCAAGGAATCAAGATACACCTAGAGGACCTATGTTCATGACACCACTATGACATATTCCACAGCATAGGACTCCTTGTAGATAACCACAACAGCAGCAGTGTCGGGGACCAGGAGCACTGGATTGAAGACTAGATGTTGGACATGTGGTGAGCCACATTACCAGTGAGACTGTCCGATTGAGAAGGCCAAAGCGGTTGGAACTTTAGGACCCACTATCGTTGGATATTTTGGCAAGGCCCACAGGACTCATGCAATGGTGAACAACTACCATGATGAGCACCAGTCCATTGTGCTAGAGACGTCAAGTATAATCGCAGACAAAAATTTCAGTATATTGATAGATTCAGGTGCTACAGAGAGCTTTATCTCTAGTGGAGTGCTAAAGAGAATTAAGGTAAAGGAATTCGAGCAGGACAAGTTCAGATATGTAGAAATGGCATCGTGTTCCAAACAGAATCTTGGAGGAAAGGTTATGGATTGTAGCCTTAACTTGGGAGACTTTGTGACAAAGGTATATCTTTATGTCATGATCATAGGATCTTATGAAATAGTGATTGGTATGGATTTGTTGGAATTTCATAATGCGATACTTAACTGTAACACAAAATGGTTAAGTTTGATAGATGATTTGGTAAAAAGTAGAGTGATTGTAGGAAGAAGCTAGGGAGTGTCCTTGAGGTTTATTTCTTCCTACAATGGAAAAAGAGTATGCGCAAGGGCTGCAAGTTATATGCAATATTAGCGCTAAATGAAAGGGGCAAGGTGGAAGAATTAAAAAACTTTCTTGTAGTAAAAGAGTTTGCATATGTGTTTCCAGAAGAGTTACCAGGTTTACCACCCAAAAGAGAGTTGGAGTTTATAATAGACTTGAAACCTAGAACTAAACCGATAGCAAGAATACCATATCGGATGTCGACACCTGAATTGCAGGAGTTGAAAATGCAATTGAAGGAGTTGTTGGATTTGGGACTGATATGTCCAAGTGTATCATCGTGGGGTGCACCAATGAACTTTGTTAGAAATAAGGATGGATCGTGGAGGCTTTGCATTGACTACCATAAATTGAACAAAGCTACAATCAAGAACCAGTATATGTTGCCAAGGATTGACGATTGATTTAATCAGATGAAAGGAGTGAAGATATTTTCGAAGATTGACTTGAGATCAGGATATCACCAGTTACAAATTAAAGAGGAAGATATCCCTAAAACCGCTTTTAAGACAACATTTGGACACTATGATTTTACAGTTTTACCCTTTGGGTTGAAGAATGCCCCACGGGTGTTCATGAGTTTGATGAATGGGGTGTTTTGTGAATACTTGGACAAGTTTGTTCAAGTTTTTATTAATGATATACTGATCTATTCTCAGATGAAAGAAGAGCATGACAAAAATGTAAGATTGGTCTTACAGTGTCTATGGGAAAACAAATTGTACAGGAAACTATTGAAATGTTATTTTTACCAATCGAAGATTCATTACTTAGGACATATCATATCTGGTGAAGGTATCGTCGTGGATCCAACAAAATTGGAGGCTATTATGGAATGGTCAACACCAAAAAATGTATAATAAGTATGCAGTTTTATGGGTTTAGCAGGATATTACCGATGATTCATCAAAGGCTTTTCGAATATAGCAAATATGATTACGGACTGAACAAGAATTTCGTATGGACTGAGAAATGCATGGAAGCATTTCAAAAGATCAAGAATTTGTTGACTACAACATCGATACTAAAAGTCCCCGACATGGAAAACCAATTCTTGGTATGCACATATGCATCCAGGAAAGGTTTAGGTGGAGTTTTGATGCAAGATGGTCGAGTGATCGCTTACATTTCGAGGAAATTGAGAAAGCATGAAAAGAACTACACAAAGCATGAACTAGAATTATTAGCAATTGTATATCCTTTGAGAGTTTGGATACATTATCTGATTGGACGAAAATTCAAATTAAAGACAGATCATTGTGGATTGTAGCATATTTTTACACAGATTGACTTGAATGCGCGACAAAGGCGTTGGTCATAACTACTTAGTGAATACAATTTTGAAATTACTTACATAAAAGGAACTATGAATCGAGTGGTTGATGCGTTGAGTCGGAGACCATGCATATTTTTGGTATTACCTCTTAAGACAAATCTTCGAGAAAATATTCTAACCTTACAAATCGATGATCACTGGTATGCATAAGTTAAGAATAATATTGGACAAGATACCATGATGGTACTGAAGTATGAAGGTTATTCACTAAACAACGATGGATTGTTGAGATTTAACGGAAGAATTTATGTATCACCTAATGACGAATTAAGAAGATTGATCTTACATGAAGCTCATTGAGTAGTATACATGGGTCATCCGAGAGTCACGAAGATGAAGGCAGATCTTAATCTTTTATTCTTTTGGAAGGGAATGAAAGCATACATAGTTAGTCACGTGGCAAGATGTCTATAATGTCGAAAAATGAGGGTTGAACATAGACATATAGCAGGATTGTTACAACCACATATTATTCCATAATCGAAATGGGAGGTCATTTCGATGGACTTTATTGTTGGATTTCCACTGACGGCAAGGAGACATGATTTTATTTTTGTGGTAGTTGACACTCTAACGAAAAGTGCACACTTTACTTCAGTGCATACAACGTATCATTCACCAGACATAGCTAGAGTATTTGTCATCGATATTGTGAGATTACATGGTGTGCCAATAAGAATCATATCCAATCAAGGATCAATATTTACAGGATGGTTTTGGACTAGTCTCCAAGAGGATTTGGGAACACAACTAAACTTTATCACATCTTATCACCCAGAGACAGACGGGAAAATAGAGAGAACAAACCAGACATTGGAGGATATGTTGTGTATGTATGTAATGGACCAACAGAAATGTTGGGAAGAATTCTTACCACTAGTAGATTTTCCATACAACAAAAACTATCAGAGTATGAATAAGATGGCATTGTTTGAGTTTCTTTATGGGTGACCGTGTCGGACGTCGTTGAATTGGGATAAAATTGAGGACAAGGTTTTGGTAGGACCAGAAGTGATTCAAGAAATATAATAATAGATGTGATCGATAAGATAGAGAATTAAAGAAGCACAAGATCAGAACAATAGTTATGTTGATGTGCATCACGTTGACCACAGTTATGAAGTTGGAGACAGAGTATTCTTATGGGTAAAACCGCACAAGAGTTCGATCAAGTTTGGAAAGGGTGCTAAACTCTCTCCTAGATTTGTCGGACCCTTTGAATTTGTGGAAAAGAAAGGACTCGTGGCTTATCGACTAGCCTTGCCTAATTCTTTGAGGCGTATGCACAATGTATTTCATGTATCTGTTTTGAGACATTATATTAGTGATCCTTCACATGTTATTGACATGAGTTATTTGTGAGTGTTGAAAGAGGGTGATCTCATGGTGGAGCCAATCTGCATTATGGACCACTGCATTAGATAGCTACGATGTCGAACATTCGATTAGGTCAAGGTCGAGTGGGACAATTATAGTCCACACTCGGCTACCTAGGAGGATGCATTTGAGATGCGTCAATAGTTTACTTACTTGTTTAATAGAT
>JASDQU010242901.1:61434-72662 GCA_032191745.1 Picea mariana
ATATATATATATATATTGTACAAACTTCGGGACGAAGTTTAAAACAAGAGGGGGTGTATGTAACATCTCGCTCTACTGAGCACACTATTATTGACTTATTCATTGAGGACACTTGCTTGCAAGTGATTCGGGTATGGTACATAGTGATTTCATTCAGATTATGGATTATATATGATGATTTTGAGGTTTTATGGATTATTGATTATATTGATGTATATATATTGACATATGATTTTGACGAGTCATGTTGAGTGTGCACGATACATGACAGGAAAAGGATGTTTATGGAATCGATGGATTCCCTTGGACTCCAGATTGAATCAGGGAGTGGATTGTATCTATTGAGCATTTCATTTCATGCATTATGTTGTATGATTGAATTTAGTATGAGTTATGTATGGAATTATTGACTGTGTTTTGTCAGTGGATGTAGGTTTGATGATGTTTTCTAATCCGACTCACATAAGGAGTAGAGGGTCCATGCACAGAAACTAGACATTGAGGGAGAGGTGTGGAAGCATCCCTATCATAGCCTATTAGCATTCCCACTGTGGTATGAACTGTAGGTTAATGATTACCTACTTTGAAATTTTCATGATGTCATGAGGGAAGATTGAGACAGTCGCTCACGAAGATTTATAAGGAGTGTTCAATAAAGTGGAGTCCTTATTCCTTAGAATCCCTTAGTCTCTCACAAGGTTGACCGAGTGGAGTTTTGACTCCAAGCGTTCAAACAATCTCCAAAACAAGTCTAAGGTGAGTGTCACCCTTGGATCATGGAGGTGCGTCTTGAAGGGCACGTCACATAATTAAACTTGAGTCAATAAATCTAGGTGGCCTATAAAACATTGAAATAATTAGACCCTGTTGGATTAACTAATTATTTAAGAAATAGATTATTAATTATAAAGCCTAAAAATATTATAAGCCTAAGTCTAAGACTAAGTCTAGGTCTAAATTTAAATAAAGGACTAAATGAATTATGACATGGGTTAAATATTTGGGATAAATCTTTTTCTAGGAAAAATAAGTAAGTAAAATATAAAGATTTGATAAAATGCACATGTGTGCATGAAATTAATAAAAAGGGATTTCTTTTTAGAAATAAATAATAACTTGAGAGGTTGGGTGTAAATAGAATGGAATATTGAGTCAACCTACCACTAGTCTAACTAGAAGAAGACTCCTAATTAAAATCTAGCTAAGATCTAGTTAAGAGACACACTTTAAATGAGAATCTGGGGAACAAAGGGACACCTAGGAGTGAAAATAGGAACACATTGAGGAATGTGAGGGAATTTGACCTTTTTTAAATAAAATAAAATTGGTAAATACTGGTTTAACTTAGGGAGAATGTGACAAGTGTGTGACTAAATAATCCAAATTAAATTAACTAAAAAGTTAACTATTTGTGCATGAGGACATGTATCATGGAAGAAATTTCTATAAAAACAAATAAGGTAGAAGGGAAATGGATCTGATTTTCTGAGCATTTTTATGCTGCCAATTTTTTATTGGATTGTGTTTTAACTTGTGAGAGTTGGGACACCAATCTTGTAAAAGAGTGGAAGCTCTTCCTTGCGAGGAAAGTCTTGGAGATATTATTGTTGTTTTCTTGAGTGTGGCCACTTTGTGTCTTGGGGGGATAAGGGGGGAGAAGAGTACCCATAGAATTGGCTGGGAGGTATCGTTGAAGTCTTTGTGATTAGCAAACAAAGGAAAGGAAGGAGTGCAAGACTTGAAGGGCATCTTCATTTCATCACCTTCATTGGTTCTGGTATTTTTATATTCTGAATTTATTTTGTAATACGAGTGTAGTAGTATGTTAGTTTGATAGGATCACTATTGAATCACTGGAAAGTATGAATGCCAAATTTTACAGTTGCAGCCAAAAGAATAATAGTTACAGTGTTTATATTTTTAATTTCACTATAATTCTGGATGTTTACGCAATCTAAAATTGGGTGGCTTGATGCTCTTTGTGAATTACGGATTTATATTGTGTATAGTCTATGTTCTTTAATTTGTATTTTATCTATATTTAAGGTTTGATTGATCAGAGTTTTTAGTTGATAATATTTAGAATTTAACAGTGCATTGTTCATTGGTAAACCAAGGAGTTAGTTCCGAAATTATATCATGAGTTTCTTTGTTTAATTTCTTTTAAATACCAATCAATTCTTATGATGGGATCTCTGTCAAAATGTATTCTAGATCCAAAATTTTTATACGAGCTTCATGTTTAAACTTATGATAATTCAATTTGTTGAATGTGGATCCTCATTGAATTTTGTTAAATCTGAATTCATTGTGTATCACTGTTGATTTTTTTGGTTAACCCGAAGTTTTTTTTTTTTTGCTAGGTTTTTCGTGACCTATGGGACTAGCATGTGGCTTGAGAAATCATGACTCGGGGGAATCTAAGTTGTCAAAATCACTCGAGGATCGCACTGACCTGAGCCACACTAACCCTTAACATGGTTGGATTTTTTTTCCCCATAGGTTTCGAATCGACGAATTTAACATCACGGAGTGCCTTAACAGCACACTCCATCACTGACTGTCCTACACCTCAGGGACCAGTTAACCCAAAGTTATTAGTAGTGAGGAGCCTCTGTAATTTTTTTATGTAAATCCAAATTTTTCGGGATCGTGGGTTTCTCGTCCGAAGGTTTTGGGGAGTTTACTTACTTTTTATTCTAGGCGTTAGCCCTTTTTCCTTGTCAAGTTATGATTCTGACCATGGCATAGAACCTAACCCTGGCCAAAAGGGCACTATTCAAAGCTTCAAGACTCTGGTGCTCTGGAGGTTTTTCAACTTCAACACTCATGTTCACCCGGAGTGTTACCGGCCAAATTCGGTAATAAGAGGAGTTGAACAGTAGTTGTAGGTTAACCATATTCTTCCACATTCCTTCGTTAACCTTTAAGAACTTAATCAAACAACTGGCATAGATTCTCCTCACGTGAGAAACTACGGTGTAGATCCACTCTGGAACTCCGAGCTTCGAGGTTTTTCTCTTCATTCACAACTTGAGACCGTTTCACCCGGATCACCGAACCTCCAAAGGGATCGGAGATCTGACGGCTTACACACCTCCTTAGATCAACGATTGTCGTCTACTCTGGAATTCTGGACCTTGGGAGTTTCTCACCTTTTTGCAACAACGACTCCATTTTGTCGAAGTACTGAATCCTGAATAACTCGGAGATTAATGATTCCCATACCTTTCTCTAATCTTCAGCTAGAATAAACTCCAGGGCTCTGGGCTTAGGAGGTTTTTGCAACTACAAATCATGTTACCTCCGAACTAGCAAAGGTCGAACCCACAGATCTGGAGGTCCTTGATTAACCATCGACAATTGTCAGGATTAACTCTGGAATCTAGGAGTTCAAGACTCTTCTCACCAAAACAAATTTCACCCACCACCTCATGAATGGTCGAATTCTGAATACTCAAAATATACAGACATGTGTACCCAGTGTCAATGGTAAGTTTTTGCTTTGAAATTCGAAACTCCGAGAGTTCCTTAACGTTTAACTTCATGACTCTAATTCTGTCGGAGTTTTGAATCACTGAACCTCCAAAGAACGAAGGTTGGTATATCTAATGGCATGTGATCGATCTCCAGATCTATGACTACCCTTCACTTTGGGACTTCAGAGCTTCAGGGTTTTCTTAACTCTTAAATTGTTACGAACCAAACTCATTGAAAATCCAAATCCTCGAGGATCCAATGGCTCTCATCCACTCACCAATATACGGTGTAGATTTACTCTATGACTTCAGGCTTCGGGGCTCACTTAATGAAAACAACTCAAATATGTTGAAGTAGCGAAGTCTAAAATTTTTTGGGGTTTAATGAGGGTGCTTCTCCTATTTGATCTAACGATTATGAAATTTTGACTCCTCCCGATTAGATCACATCCACTCAAATATAAAACAAATAAATTATCTTCCTTGAGACTTACCCTTGCTATCCCTCGTGGATATTTTTCACTTAGATGACTAAATCTCAGACACACTCGATGCATTTTCCTCCTAAGCTCTATACTTTATGAGGTCTCTTGCGCAATAATGCGCTTACACTGTGTAGTTGCAATGTCTCTCCTGAGCTTTGTTCTTCAGAAGTTAAGGCCCCCGTGTACCTTGATTGGTCTCTGTGCTCACCTTGAATTATTTCTCCTAAGATTTGTACCTCAAAAGGTCCTTCTGTACACCTCTTTCTTTGGCACTAAGCAGACCTTGTTTTGTGACTCCCAGAAGAGAAATTTTGGATCTGAAAACAAAATTTACTTCTCTTTTTCATAATCAAACAAACACAGAGACATGAAATTTAGTTACCATTGCATCTTTTTGGTTCAAAAAGTACATCTAAATTTTACAGTCTCCTCTCAGTGTTTGAGAGCTTCTATCTTCTCTTCTTTTCTCTTTTAAATTATGCATATATAAATTATGCTAACTCATAATGTTTGCTTACTTTATTTGTGCATTGGAAGGTTGTTTCAATCTTAATTAATTATTGATGCTTGTATCTCCTTGGGAAAGAGAAATATTTGTTTAATGGTGACTAGTAATTATATGATGGATTTCATAAGGATATGGCACATCATCTAGATGATGGTTAATTATGGTTATTATAACATTTAAGGGAAGAAAAACTTGACTAGTATTTTGGTAATTTAATGATTTAAATTGTGTTATGATTTAGTACTTTACCGATAATTAATCTTGAGTCTAGATTTGAGTTGGTTACGGGAATTAGATTCTTCCTTGTTCCTAAGAACAATCGCTAGTCTTGAGACCTTAAATGGTCAAAATCAATCCGATGAATCCTAAACTTGATCGTTGATTATGTGTCTTGGAGGTCCTAACGTTGCAATATAGGTTGTGTGGGTAGAAATTGTATGTGATGTTATGTGATATGGCAGATCCTTAATACATTGAATTTGTATTTAAATATAGTTGTACAATGAGATGAATGAAATATACTGTGTATTACTGAAGTATGTTAATTTTGTGTTTCACTTGTTTTAATGATGTTATATTAATGTTAAAAAACAAATCTCATATTGTTTCTCAATTATTTTATGGCGTAACAGAGGGGTTGTAACACAGTATGCAACTCATGAGAATTAATTCTTAATTTAGCGATATTGATTCACTTCCTTATGCTAGTCAAAATAGAAAGATACTTTTGATCTTCAAGATTAGGGTTAGTCACCTCCTTAAAGTATCTTATTTTTTTTTTATCCTCTAATTCTTTATCACACCAAAGAATCTCTTTAAGTTTATCTTTAATGATATTTTGAATATCATCAATATGTTGTAGAATAACGTGTTCCTTTATTCCCCAATGATTTATCCAAGACTTGGTATCATCGTGCCATCCCCGCTTAAGCCACCAGTGATTTTGGTTGGATTCTGAAGCAATTTTTGGGAGCCATGTGTCATCCATGTTGTTTATCTTATTCTTGTAGATTAAGTACCTAATCATAATTGTTCTCTCAATGGGGGAAAGGCTCGCTTCTATGAGGAGGATAGGATAGGGTGTATTACCTTTAATTTTCGGATTATAAGTCAAAAAATTCTTTTGGATCTGCTCTATCTTTCTCCAAGATTCTCGAGAGACAATGCATCACAAAAATTCACATCCATATAAGATAACATGAGTGACAATAATCTCAAATCTTCTCTTGCTTTATTTTTATGTAGTGTTTGTTTTCCCTTTTAATTAGGGCTTTGTATCTATTAATCTTATCATATTTGAAACACTCATTAGAGGCATCCCTAAAGGATTTTCTAGCAATTTTACACTCATTATCATACCAAGGGTTGGAAATTCTATTTTTCCTTTTACACAACACTTTGATACAGAATGTTTTTATGAAAGTAGAGAGGGTTGTCATAAAGTTATGATAAAGGTATTCAATATTTTTCTTATATAATAGAAGATTTAATTTAGTGTTTAAGTCCTTTAAGAAGAGATCAGATTTATTATTTTCAAAAAACAAGTGTCTTTGGTTATTAGAGTTCTCTTCAATGGGGTTTTTGTGCATGATCAAATTTAGAGTTAGAGTTAAAGGTCTATGATCAGAGTTAGGCTCATGGTCGTTTGAAAGGTCAAATTTGACTATTTGGTTGTATACGGGGATATCTAATATCACATAATCCACAACACAACTACCTAGCCCATGGATACAAGTCATATGGTTATATTTCAGCCAATACATTAGAACATTGCAAATGATTAGATCTTGTGAGCTACAAAGATTGATTAGCTCAGTACCATACAAATTATCAGTGAGGTCTTCTGAATTTCTTTTGTATCTATTAGCTAAAATGGGGTCCTCATCTAGCCATAGAGGATTATGGTTGGAATTATTGTTTAAGATAATATTTTGATTAGTTACAGTTTTAGCATTAAAGTCTCCTAGCAAGAGGATACTACCTTCATTTCTCATGCTATAAATATCTTGTTCTAATCTCTTATAGGGACAATTTTTATCTATATTTTTTTTATTATAAAAGGTAGAATTAATAGGTGTGAAATAAAAAACGGCTCTATACATCTTCTTAGCATTAATATCTGAAATCTCCATCTTAATTTACTAATTGAGAGGGTCTTTCTTATGAAGTTGAATGTGAGGAGAAGTATTTGTTCTTATCTAACAAGCTATGCCTCCAATCCCTCTACGGTAGGATTTCTTATTCCACGCTAACCACGATATAAATCCATCTATGTTAGGGACCTGAGATTCCTCATGCTCCCAAGTTTCAACCAGAAAATTAATATCAATTTCACTTGGAATCCAGCTTCATATAGGCCCTTTGTTCCACGAAAATCACCAATAGTTCCAAGAGAGGATTTGAAGAATCCCAACTTGCTATTTATTATTATATTGTTGGTATCTATCCCTAATAATACCTTTTGTGTTCCTAATTATTTCCCATTTTCCTTCTTTCTTATCTTCCTTTACCTTTTGAACCTCCTTTCTTAATTTAGCTTGATATTTTGGAATGAGGTCTTCATTTATAAATATTCTTAACCCTTTTAAGCTCGGAGTTTTACTAAGTATGTCATCTTTATGGGTATTAGAGATTATAATAACCTTAATCATCCTATATTTATGTTCAATTATTTTCCCACCCTTTTTTGTTTCTATGAGGCTAGTTGTTTCAAATTATGATTTATTTTTTAGTCCCTCCTTGACTATTTCTAACATGTCCTCATCTCTATGTTATTTTATACCAAACATTATGAGGTTCAAGGATCTTTTATTACACTGATGGTGTAACTCTATGAGCTTACTCATTTCCTCTTTGATAGGTTTCATATCCAATTTCTATTCCTCACTATTTAGTGCCAAATTGTTAATTAGTTTTTCTTCTAGATATTTAATTTGGTCCCTAAGATTACTATTTTATTTGACCTCTTCTTCTTACCTTGATTGTTTTTGTCCTTGGTTTTGGTTTTCCATTTCTTGTACTCTTGTAACATCCCCAAAAATAAATAATTTTTAAGGCTGAAATTGCTTAGGAATTTATTTTCGTTTTTGGTAAATTCGAAATTGGAAAATTATTGCCATTTATGGGAATTCCGAATTTCGAATTTATTTAATTGTAAATAATGATTATGATTGTTGGGAAAAGATGTGATTTGACCCAACTAACTCTTTGACTATGACACTTGTAAGAAACAAATATTTTTATAATTATTGTTGATGGACAAATGGAACAACCATGTTAAAATCAGATGACCATGACTCCATGAGTGGGGAACATGTTGGAACTACCTCAGGGTTGAATGTTACAAGTGGAAAATCAAGTATTTGGCCATTGGAAGCCCCTGAAAATCATGTATTTGGAAATATGCAGAAATTCCCAAGGGGAAAAAGACCTAGGCACAATTGCTTTTGGATATATAGCATATGAGAGGAGGCAGGACGCTGCCTAGTATGCGGAGTAATAGTTATCTCTTGTTGTTATGAACATTGCTTTCTAAGTGTGAGGCAAGGAGAAGATATTGAAATTGGAGGACTGTTGTTGAGGAGGAGTTTTGAGTTTGCCCTCATAGATTCATGGTCAGGCTAGGGGGTGAACGGGACAAGTAAATTGGTTGTTCTGTTCTAAGGTTGGGAGGAACTTGGTTGTTCCATTTGTTGTTCGGAAAATGTTCAGATATGTCTATCTACTCCTTCTCTGTCCAAATTTTATTTGAATTATTGGATGATAGAATTGCTTCTGTTTAAATATGAATAAATTACTCTGTTATTTTTCTGATGGAATGAAATGAAATGTAGGACAAACTCTTACAATTTAATTACAGACATTGAGAAAACCCTTCTATGTATCTTGGCTGGAATGGAATCGAATTATGGAATGTATTAGGAGATATATCTGTGTTATATAGAATATTATTTCAATAGACTGTGTTAGAAATCACTACCAGATCGGTGAATCATATACATCTGGTTATTCTGTTTTGCAAGTGAAATTTAGATTGTGAAAACGCTATTATGGAAGTAAATCTAAGATTTAAAACCTTTACATACCTATACGTACGGACATATCTCTGTGGGTCATCCCCCAATTCTAGACGATTTTCTCTAACGAATTAAATTACTGTTGGAATGATTACATACAATAGGAAGTATATATATATATATATATATATATATATGTATGTATGTATGTATGTATGTATGTATGTATGTATGTATGTATGTATGTATGTATGTATGTATGTATGTATGTATGTGTATGTATGTATGTATATGTATGTATGTATGTATATATGTATGTATATGTATATGTATGTATATGTATATGTATATGTATAGACAACTATACTAATTTGCATGACTCATTGAAATGCCTAATGTATGCATACCACCAGGTACTAATAATACAATGGAAGGCGAACAATCTAACTAACCATAAACAAAGTTCTAGAAATGAAATGATGGAAAGCGAATAGTCTAACTAGTCATAAACCAAGTTCTGGGAATAATATAATAGAAAATGAATAGTATAACTAATCACAAACGAAGTTTTGCAATGAAATACTAGAGGAGTGAAAGCCCTATGAATTGAAAGACAGAGATTCTGAAACCCTATATTTTGTATGCACATATTTTTCGATAAGTTTGAATTACACACCTTTATTAACAAATAATAAAATCGTTCCAACTAATGTATAAGTATTAGACCGAAAAAAATAATTGACTGATAGAGCTTCCATCTAAGTCGATTATTCAATTATAAACAATGGTATAGTCCTATTCATATCATCCTATTACACAACAACAGAGTTTTGGTCCTTATGTCTTTTCTTTAAAATGAAGATACAGAGATAATGGATTGGCCATCTTTATGAACCTGAACAATCTCGCCCATGATGATTATTTCCTAGATCATAATCGTATCTTTCCTTAGAAATCTAGGGCACTCTCTTAAGAGCGGTAAAAACAAACTCGAGTACCTTTCTTGAATGGGGCGTAGCTCTGATCCATCACAGCGATTTGTAAACCTACAAGGAAGACGAGATGATTATTCTTAGCGTCGAATAGAAACCAAACAAACTTAATCCTTTAAAGGTAAAAAAGATAAGACAATGAAGGTATCATCTTACAGGGTAATACTTATCTTGAATTGTCATAGGAAAACTCCCAACCATAGTCGCAATCCATCGACACACTGAAAGGGGAGGAGTGAAATTGAAAGCCTAATGGGTACCCTCATAGAAAAACAGGGCCTCATCATTAGATTGGCTACCAAATTGATTAAAGAAAAACTTTCAGGAAAATTAAACAAGTAAACAATAAAAACACCATAGAAATTGCAAATCCGAGCTGCGAAGGGGTTCGTGTGGTATGCGTAGGTCGAATGCATGAATCAAGTCAGAGTATCAAAAACTTTAAACAAAGAGTTATACGCTATATGCCAAATACATTTACCAAAATCTAACATGGAATGAGTGTCTGTGTTGAAGAGGATGCATTTACTCAAAGTTTAAATACATAGTTAACATTCATGCCGAATTCTATGCTTTGACTGGTATTTACCACACACATACAACGATAATATCTGAATGAAAGATGATAACCCAAATTTAATTACAGACTCAAATATTTGTATGTTGTGGAATACTTCTTAACGAATTGTTTGGGGCATATATATATGGCAATACCCAACAGAGGCAAGAAACATCATAATAAACTATCAATTCACCTGATCAGAGTATAACTTGCAACACGAGGTCACTGTGCATAAAGTTAGGGAACCCATAAAAGAAAGTAGAGGTACAACAAAAACCCTAAGAGTAAAATACCTATACGTTAACTCGGATAAATGCCTATGCAAAATCGTTGAAGTCAGAAATAAGAAGGCAGAGCACTGAGTCTTTTTCAGAAAGGGTTAGAATAGAATAAATGAGAAGTCTACTTATTCAGGGCCAAGAATAATCTAGGGAGTTAAGAAAAGAATAGCGATAATGGGAAAGACCTCCACTAAAAGTCATAAAAATTTTACATTACAGAGTGTTTTCTTCCACTATAACGAAACCCCGAAGGTTCCATCCAACTACTAGAACACAGGAGCATTATGGACTTACCAGGGTAGTCGGGTAGACTTGCATACTTCCAACAGGAAAAAGTTTATCCAGGTCGTCGACCTCCCTCACTGAGAAAAACACAGAGTTACTTCGACGACTTCACGAAAATGAAAACTCATATAGTCTTGTAAACCCTTACTACGCAGATTTAATGGTGGTAGTACGAGGACTGGCTCGGGCCATGTGATGGGGCAGATATGGTGCCATCATATTGGACGAGGGGTATAGTGATAGCCTCGGGTGTCACACTCGCAGGGTCTCCATTAATGGGTTGTTCATAGGTTTAACTCATGACTGAAAGAAAACCACTTCATTTCATACTAAGTTAATGTGAAGTAAAGGACAGTTCATTCATGGCACGATACATAGGACTGTCGAACTCTAATCGTTATCGTTCAGTTAAGGCAGGGTTAAACAATTTGTTATGTATAAGCTTGTTATCAAAAACCTTTATGTTAATAGTAATCGGAATACCTATACACAACTAGTAATCACAGGGGGTTGTTCGAGTTATTCGTCCATGTGAAGTAATTTTTAAACACCTTATGCTAATTCGATAACATTTTCACTAAGGGTGTACACTCCCAATCCCTTTATAATGGGGATATAGT
>JASDQU010242901.1:72682-83691 GCA_032191745.1 Picea mariana
TAGGGAACCCATAAAAGAAAGTAGAGGGACAACGAAAACCCTAAGAGTAAAATACCTATACGTTAACTCGAATAAATTCCTGTGCAAAATTGTTGAAGTCGAAAATAAGAAGGCAGAGCACCGAGTCTCTTTCAGAAAGGGTTAGAATAGAATAAATGAGAATTCTACTTATCCAGGGTCGAGAATAGTCTAGGGAGTTAAGAAAAGAATAGCGATAATGGGAAAGACCTTCACTAAAGTCGTAAAAAAAATTCATTACAGAGTGTTTTCTTCCACTATAAAGAAACCCTGAAGGTTCCATCCAACTACTAGAACACAGGAGTATTATGGACTTACCAGGGCAGTCTGGTAGACTTGCATACTTCCACCAGGAAAAAGTTTCTCTAGGTCGCCGACCTCCCTCATTGAGAAAAACACAGAGCTACTTTGGCGACTTCACGAAAATGAAAACTCATCTAGTCTTGTAAACCCTTACTACGCAGATTTAATGGTGGTAGTATGAGGACTGGCTTGGGCCATGTGATGGGGAAGAGATGGTGCCATCGTATTGGACAAGGGGTCTAGTGATAGCCTCGGGTGTCACACTCGTAGGGTCTCCATTAATGGGTTGTTCACAGGTTTAACTCATGACTGACAAAAAACCCCTTCATTTCGTACTAAGTTAATGTGAAGTAAAGTACATTTCATTCATGGCACGATACATAGGACTTTTGAACTCTAACCGTTATCGTTCAGTTAAGGCAGGGCTAAACAATTTGTTATGGATAAGCTTGTTATCAAAAACCTTTATGTTAATAGTAATCGGAATACCTATACACAACCAGTAATCACAGGGGGTCGTTCGAGTTATTCATCCATGTGAAGTAATTTTTAAACGTCTTATACTAAGTCGATAACATTTTCACTAAGGGTGTACACTCTCGATCTCTTTATAATGGGGATATAGTCTATGGTATAGGAGTTTTATTTTGAAAGGTCAAATAAGGTTTTCCCTTGCTCGCAAACATGGGAGCCTATACTTAGGGAAGAGTATAGGTTTATGAATCCTAATTCTAATCCAACATATATATCTAAGTATTAGAATAGCTTTAGGATTGAAGGGGTTATAAAAGGGTGGATGTTAGAATGTGGAGATTATTCGTATCGAAGTTATGTTCAGTGTGAGTTAAGTTGGAGTAGAAATGTTCATGAAATGACCGTTCATCGTTTTGTTATCCAGAACATAGGAATCTCACAGAAATTAACAATGATGATAAATACCTACTTCTCTTAACTACAAGTCTTCTAGAATAAATTGAAGATTAATGTTCCTCAGAAAAAAAATAAAAAATAAAATAAAATATTTCGCAAATTTGGGGTACATTGCATATGGTATCAGAGTAAAAGTTACAGCACTTGGACCTTAAGCAGGGCCAAAATATTTACTTTGCACATATTTTTCCGGTTTATGTAAAACTAGCAAAACAATTATTGTTACAAACAAAAAACTCTTTTTTCTGTTCTGATCATGGCAGCACAGGATGAAGCAGAGATTGGACTCGAGGAGAATCATGAGAAAATTCCTCTTGAAGATCAAAGGCAGAACAGTGATGGAATATCACCTACTGAAGTTCTGGAAACAATGAGAAATATCATTGTGGAGCCCTAAGTTTTCAAAGCAGGCAATGAGAAACTAAAAAAAGAACAACAGGAACAGCAGGAAATAAATGAAGTCCTGCTACGAATTATAGTGACGAAGAAGAGCCCAAAGGATGATAATCAGGAAGAAGAGGTCAGAAAAAGGGCCTCCAAGAATTATGGCTCTGAAGCAGAAAAAGGGAACAGCTCGTCCGAAGGTACACCTTCAGCTGAAGATAAAACAAAAACAGGAAGAAAGAGGAAACAAGTAGATCACCTTGAGGGAGAGTTTAAGAAAATCAAACCATCTACCTTTGACAGGGAATCCAGAATAGGAGAGGAAGTTGAAGCATGGCTATTATACATAAAGAAGTATTTCCAGATATACAACTATTCCAGTAATATGAAGGTCAGAATGGCCATCTATAATTTGAAAGGAAAAGATAGCATATGGTGGCAGGACCTGAAGTTGGCCAAGGGCCTAAAGGAAAAACAGTTGGAATGGTCGGATTTTAAGTACTTTAAGAAACAATATTTATCTAAAATTTACTATGAAAGAAAAACTAAAAAGTTTTATGAGCTACGACTCGGTCAAATGGCTATGGATGACATGATAAAAAAATTCCTAGAATTACTGAGATTCGTGCCTTATATCCGGGAGGACAAGGTAAAAATCCAGTGTTTCCTAAGTTGTTTACCACAGTCCTATAAGGAAAAAATCAAATTCGATAATCCCAAGTCCTTGAGTGAAGTTTTCAGTAAGGCACGCATGTGTTACGACCAATATAAACAGTGGTCAGAATTTCCCAAGGCTTGGAAAGACAAGAAACAAGACCAAATGAATCAGTGGAAGAAGGGATATCAACCAACCCATTTTTGGAATGCAACAAAGAGTTTTCCAAGGAAATACTTTCACTCCAACAACCAGAACACCCAAGGAGGTAGTAAACTAGTTAGTCTAGGAACAAAGAAGTTTGGGGACATCCCTTGCGAACCATTAAAATGTTGGGAATGTGGAGAACCTCACCTAAGGAGGAACTGTCCACGTTTGACTTCAGAAGCCAGGACTACGGTTCACAACCTACAAGAATCCTCTACAGTGGGAGATGTGGGCAGAAGATTACATCGGATCAATGCAGTCGTGGATGGCCGATAAGCTGACCACCAATCCACTATAGTGGAAATTGAAGGTCAAATTAACAATACTCGTATTTTTGTTTTAATTGATCCAGGAGCTACATTGAGTTACATCTCTCCTAGTGTAGTGGATTCAAATAAACTTAAGAAAACAAGACATGCAAAATCTTGGCTAGTACAACTAGCAACAAGAACAAAAAGAAAAGTAGTCGATTTTATTTCTGATTGTGAGTTCATTTTAGGTGGTCAAAACACAAAGACAAATCTGAACATTCTAACGTTAGGATCTTATGACATAATTATCGGAATGGATTGGTTAGAAAGGCATAAAACAGTGTTAGATTGTTATGAAAAATCACTCAAGTATGAAGACGAAAATGATATTGTTAGGACAGTTCAAGGTATACAAAAACCAATCTCAGTTAAACAGATTTCAGCAATGCAATTTAAGAAATGCATGAGAAAGGGTTGTCATATTTATGCCATCCAAGTAACAAATCTGTTGAAAAAAGAAAATAAACCTAGCTTGGAGGATTTTGTCGTCTTTCATGATTTCAAAGATGTGTTTGTTGATGAGATACCTGAATTACTCCCAAGGAGAGAGATAGACTTTTCTATCGACCTACTACCTGGCTCAGTCCCTATATCTAAAGCACCCTACCGAATGAGCTTATCAGAATTAACAGAATTAAAAATTCAACTACAGGAATTATTGGACAAAGAATATATCAGACCGAGTGTTTCACCATGGGGAGCACCAGTCCTTTTTGTTAAAAAGAAAGACGGAACTCTGAGATTATGCATTGATTACAGAAAATTAAACGAAATGACTATTAAGAACAAGTACCTCTTACCTAGGATCAATGATCTGTTCAATCAAGTAGGTGGGGCAAAGATTTTTTCTAAATTGGATTTAAGATCTGGTTATCACCAGGTTAGAATAAAATATGAGGACATAAGTAAAACAACCTTTAGATGTAGATATGGACATTACAAATTTGTTGTTATATCATTTGGACTCACTAACATGCTAGCCACATTTATGTGTTTAATGAAGAGTATTCTCAGTCAATACTTAGACAATTTTGTTTTGGTATTTATTGACAATATCCTAGTGTATTCTAAAATAGAAGAGGAACATGAAGAGCACCTAAGGATAGTTCTACAAACTTTGAGAAAGCACAAACTGTATGCCAAATTCGATAAATGCGACTTTTATCAGAAGAAAATACAGTACCTAGGACATGTAATATCTGAGGAAGGTATTGCAGTCGACCCTGAGAAAATAAGATCCACCATGGATTGGATGATTTCGAAGGATGTATCGGACATCCGGTCATTCACGCGAATCACCGGATATTACCGCATATTTATAGAGGGGTTTTCCAAGATTGCATACCCTATCACATCGTTACAAAAGAAGGGAACTAAGTTTAACTGGTCACAGAAATTTCAGGACAATTTTAATAAGTTAAAGAAATTGTTAACGACCGCGCCCATTTTAAAGGTAGCAGATCTAGACAAAGACTTCACAGTCTGTGTGGATGTGAGCAAAGAAGGACTAGGTGGTGTCCTAACTCAAGAAGGGCACGTTATTTGTTATGAGTCTCGAAAATTGAAAGAGCACGAACAAAACTACGTCACTCATGACTTAGAGTTGGTAGTTGTAATACACGCCTTAAAGATGTGGCAGCACTACATAATGGGCAGAAAATTTCTATTATTGACGGATAACAGCGGTGTGAATTTTTTTGTTTAGTCAACCAGACCTTAATGCAAGGCAAGCAAGATGGTTGGCCTTCTTGACCGAATTTGACTTTGAGGTAAGACATATCAAGGGTAAGGAAAATAAGGTGTTTGATGCCTTAAGAAGAAGAGTTCATGGATTGTTTGAAATAAACATTAGTAGGGCAGAAAGAGACCTTGAACAGAGGATAAAGACTGCAGGTAATAACGATGAGAACTACACTAAAACAATGGCATAATTACGAAATAATACAGAAAGTTTAGACCAAACAGATCTGATTTTGGACAAAAATGGTCTACTACGATTTAAAAATAGAATATACATACCAGATTTGGCGAAATTAAAGTTAACAGTTTTGGACGAAGTACACAAGAAAACATATTCCAGTCACCCGAGATACCAGAAAATGGTAACAACACTAAGGAAGTTATTATATTGGCCCAATATGAAGGGAGAAACAACAGAATACTTAGCTAAGTGACAATATTGTTAGCAGGTGAAAGCCGAACACCAACATCTAGTCGACCTATTGCGGCCCTTACCTATGTCGGAATGGAAATGGGAGACTATATCACTGGACTTTATTACAGGTTTGCCTAGAACTCAAAAATAGAATGATTCAATTATGGTGGTAATCGATAATCTTATTAAGTCTGCACACTTTATTCCTGTAAAGTCTACTTTTAAAGCTATTAACATCGTTGAAATATTCATGAAAGAAATTTTTAGACTGCATGGTATTCCTAAAATGGTGATTTCGAATAGAGACGTAAAATTTACATATGCTTTTTGGAAAGAACTATTTGCACAGTTAAATACTAACTTGAATTTCAGCACAAGTTATCATCCACAAACAGATGGGCAGACTGAATGAACAAACCAAATCATAGAAGATATGATAAGAATGTATGTAAGAACAAAACCAAGCAAGTGGGAAGACTACCTACACTTGGTGGAATTTGCATACAACAATGGTTACCAAACTTTGGCTAATATGAGCCCCTTCGAAGTACTGTATGGCAGAAAGTGTATGACTCTGATTAGCTGGGATAAACTAGTTGACAGAATCATGGTGGGGCCAGAGATGCTCCAGGAAATGGAGAGCACGGTAAGAAAAGTGCAGCAGAACTTAAAAGAGGTGCAGGATAGACAGAAAAGTTACACGAACCTGAAAAGTAGACCTATAATTTTGAGTGGGAGACCACGTCTATTTAAAATTCAAGACCAGAAGAAGTTTGCTAAAGCTAGGGAATTGTGCCAAGATGGCTACCAAGTTTTGTGGCCCTTTCGATATCTTAGCTTGAATTGGACCCGTAGCATACCAACTTGCACTTCCTCCCAATCTAAAAATTTATAATGGGTTTCATGTTTCTTTGTTAAAGAATTATGTTCATGACCCTACTCATATGATCGATTGGAACTTGGTGCAAGTGGAACCAGAAGGCGAGTTCCAAGCAGAACCTCTGCGCATTCTGGATAGGAGAGAAATAGCACTTCGACACAGATTCGTCACCCAATTAAAAGTGCAATGGAAGCACTTTAGTCCTGAGGAGGCCACTTGGGAGTTGGAGGGAGATTTGTAGAAATCTCATCCAATATTGTTCCAAGAAGGGACGAACACTGAGGATAGTGTTTTACTGAAGGGGGAAAGGATGTAACATCCCCAAAAATAAATTATTTTTAAGGTTGAAATTGCTTAGGAAATTATTTCCATTTTTGGTAAATTCAAAATTGGAAAATTATTGCCATTTATAGAAATTCCAAATTCTAAATTTAGTTAATTGTAAATAATGATTATGACTGTTGGGAAAAGATCTAATTTGACCCAACTAACTCTTTGAATATGAAACTTGTAAGAAACAAATATTTTTATAATTATTGTTGATGGACAAATGGAACAGCTAGGTTAAAATCAGTTGACCATGACTCCATGAGTGGGGAACATGTTGGAAATACCTCAGGGTTGAATGTTACAAGTGGAAAATCAAGTATTTGGCCATTGGCAGCCCTTGAAAATCAGGGATTTGGAAAGATGTGAAAATTCCCAAGGGAAAAAAGACCTAGGCACAATTGCTTTTGGATATATAGCATATGAGAGGAGGTGGGACGTTGCCTAGTATGCGGGGAAATAATTATCTCTTGTTGTTATGAACACTGATTTATGAGTGTGATGCAAGGGGAAGATACTGAAATTTGAGGACTATTGTTGAGGAGGAGTTCTGAGTTCGCCCTCATGGATTCATGGTCATTCTATGGGGTGAACGAGACAAGTAAATTGGGCGTTATGTTCTAAGGTTGGGAGGAACTTGGTTGTTCCATTTGTTGTTCGGAAATTGTTCAGATATGTCTATCTACTCCTTCTTTGTCCAAATGTTATTTGAATTATTGGCTGATAGAATTGCTTCTGTTAAAATATGAATGAATTGCTCTATTTTTTTTCTGATGGAATGAAATGAAATGTAGGAAAAACTCTTATAATTTAATTATAGACGTTGAGCAAACCCTTCTATGTATCTTGGTTGGAATGGAATCGAATTATGGAATATATTAGAAGATATATCTATGTTAAATAGAATATTATTTCAATATATTGTGTTAGAAAACACTACAAGATCAGTGAATCATATACATCTAGTTATTATGTTTTGCAAGTGAACTTTAGATTGTGAAAACGCTATTATGGAAGTAAATTTGAGATTTAAAACCTTTACATACCTATACATACGGATGTATCTCTGTGGGTCATCCCTCAATTATGGACGATTTTCTCTAACGAATTAAATTATTGTTGGAATGATTACATACAATAGGAAGTAATTATCTATGCGGATATATATATGTGTGTGTGTGTGTGGGTGTAGGAAACTATACCAATTTGCATGACTCATTGAAATGCCTAATGTATGCATACCACCAGGTACTAATAATATAATGGAAGACAAACAGTCTAACTAATTGTTATCACTGAAATTTCATTCGCAAATGGTTACAGGAATCTAGCATCTTCAAACAGCTATGAGTCCAACCATGGATCAAAATTACCAAAAAAGCATTTCCAAAGGTCCAAAACTATACAACCAGTTTTAAAATCAAGATGTGTTATGACTACACAGGGTGCGTGCGCACATGCACCATCCATAAATGCAGGAAAAGAGAACATGTGCATGATGCGCGATTGTGGACACTAAAATCCGTGCACACCTGATAACGACGCATTTATGAGGTTGGTCGGCCTCCCACCCACTTCTGGTTCAGCTTCCAAGTCGATTTGACATCCAAATCTCAGCTGCATCCGGCTGGGTGGCTGGTCAAAGACCTAAAGGTTCCCTAAACAGCCCATTTTCACACTAAAAGTTGGTTGCACAATACCTCAAAGTGGTGCTATAAAACAAGGCCATGGGTGCACTACATTTTCAAGGAATTCATTTGTAAGGTTATGTTGTTGCTATTCTCTTGGGGAATCCTCTTTTATCATCAAGAGCATACTAGCACCATTCCATTTGGGCAATCCACATCACCTTTTGAGTGGGTTAGCTTGGGATTCTTTCACCATTTCTTTCAAGTTTTCAAAGTTGTAAGAAGAGTTTAATCTTGGGGGTTCAAGAGCCCTCCCTTGGAGGAAGAAGGGACCCAAAGTCCCCTTTCTTCTCATTGTTTTCTTTTCACTAATACAATCCTTTCCATTGGTGACATGAGTCTTGTTTGTTTCTTGTTCTTATGTCCTTATGCTTAATAGTTTAGTTGTTCTTTCATTTCCTAGTTTAATTCTTAGCTTAGTCTTTTATGTTTATTTTTCTAACCCTTTCCTTTACAGTTGTCTTGCTTATCTAACCCAACTAAGCTTGTAATCACCTATGTTTTGCTCATTCAGGTGAAAAAAGAGGTGCAACAGATTGGCGACTCCACTGGGGAAAGGTATCAATTTCCTACCCCATTTGGGTTATTCTAGCTCTTCTTATTGTTTATTTAACCTGCAAGTACCATAACTGGCCCAAGCCGACCTACAAAACATCCAATTCAAAGTTGAGTTGAGAGAATTCCATCCGAAATTTTCTTCAAGGCCGTGTGACAGTTGTGCACGGGTTTATTAGCCCACAGTTGCGCATCGTGCGCACATGTGCCAAAATTACTGTGTTACTCAGTGCCTTCCATGCACCTGTGCCCAAAAGTCTTTTTCAATTCACACATTGGCACTCAGTGCGCCTCTATCTACTCTGAGACCCACGTACCTGTGTAGAAAAATACACATTGTAATCCTTTTTGCGATTTGTGGAAGGCCCCTAGCCCTCTTAAAAGATGATTCCATGCATGTTGTAATCTACACCACACTTAGTTCCCTCTCCATATAAAGCGATTAGTCCAAACACATAGGCACTTAGGGGATTTAAAATCATTATTCCCTCTTTTACTTTCATTTTACCACATGGATGGCCTTCTTTGACTAAGAGTATAAGTTGGAATCATTTGTAATCACATAAAACTTACATTAGGACCAGAAATTGGATATCAATTGTTGAGTATGCTCTTTTCTCGCGCTTCAATGTGACCTTGAGAATCAGAAAAAGGTTGTAGGACAATTTCATCTCCCTTGAAAAGACTAAGCCTTTAGGAGAGGAAAATAGCCCCATCGGGACTCCTCTTAGTTTATTTTTCAAACACATCTCAAGATTGTAACGGGCCCATACATGCCCACATGCTACAAAGATAGGATTGTGTTGAAAATTACTTTCTTAGATTAAATCACTAGGGAAGTTTAAAGGTTTTGTAATGAGCCCATACATGCCCACATGATCACAATCTAGGATAGTTTCAAATATTTCTTAGATTAAATCACATCAGGGAGATAAAGGAATAGTAAAGGACCCACATGTCCGCATGTTAGTTTTCTAGGGAATTTTGAATTCCGCAAGGTTGTACCAATGACACATAGTAACTTAGGTAATCAACACTTGTAAGGACCAAGCGAAGTCTACATGCAGCAAGGTGACACCTAAATTATTAAAAAACTGGCACACTTTCACTTGTTCACACACAAAGTCACTTCTCACTCACATAGTTTTCATCTCAAAACATGGAGGTTGAAGTAAGTTTCCTCCAAAGGGATTCTGAAACACCCCACTCTTTTCTTGACGAAACTATCCACTCCCACTTAATTTCAATGAGATTGGCTCACACCCCCAATATTTCAAACAACCACATCTAAAATTTTTCTAAAAAACTCACTAAGTTTTCCTCCACAGGAGGTGCCAAAATAAATCTTTTAGTCTAGGTAGGGTTTTGGGGATACGCATCCAAATAACTCCCTGTTATCTGGTTCTCACATTTTCAAAACAATAGAAGTTGTCAAATAGGGAACTTTAAATCCTCCAAGACAAGTGTTCCTAACACCATAAGGCAGGGAGATACCCATGAAGGGTTGATGGTCGAGGTCTGGTTGTTCTGTGCGTCGCCCCTTGAGGCACCCACCTCTTGGATGGGATCCATCCCGTGACCCATTTATTAGGCCGAAAATCTAAATGTCGCACTTTGATCGAGGTACCTAGTGACCAAATTTTAGAACATCTACCCAGGTGGCAATTGTGGGCTGCAATTGCACCTTGATTGGATTTTGTGAGGCTATTGGGAAATATCGCTAGCTCTTTCGGGATATGCACCCTCTACCCCTCATTATAACTGATTACTTCATCCTCCACTAGTCCCTCTTCCGGTGGCTTCAGACCCCACTGTTGAGTACTATTGGAAGGTCCAGTGCTATTTGAGAGGAAGGAAATTACGTCTTTTAAGACACGAGCATTTGTTTTCTTTGTTCCCCCGTGTAGACAAAATCCACCTAGCCACATATATGATTCTTTATCAAAACACTTTATGTATGATGCACTTCTGATTACATTTGATTTGGATATATATCGTGTAAATTTCAAAAATTGCAACAAAGGCTCTTGTTTATTTATTACTCTCACCACCATTTGCACACATCCACTCGGCTAGTCGGACATCATTGGGGACCCACAGAACCCCCGTCATTCTAGACGCTTGCTAAACCTCCCTCCTATTCTAGGAGGAGTTCCTAGTCTTTCCAACTCATCGGCTCCACATTTTCACACCCCTGTGAGTGCCACTGTCTTGGGATATACTTTGCTTGGTTCCACCTTACTTGGGTCCAATTCCCAAGGTCCACCGCCCACTTGCTCTCCTTTACACGGAAGTGGGGGGACAACTTCCTCTCAAGGGGGAAGTACAAACCCACCTAGTCCCCCCCAAGGGTTAGGTTCACAAAACACTCACACCATGGTTGGAACTAATCCTCCACCACCACTCCAGATTCCATACTTGGCCTCTCTCAACATACCAGACCTAAGAAAACTCACAAATGATCCTATATTGCTTGACCCCACATGTCCTGCAATGCCTACCAAACTACCTTCATATATCCCCAAGTTTGAAGGAAAGGCAGGAGATGACCCTACCAACCATGTCATGACTTTCCACTTATGGTGCTCTTCCAACA
>JASDQU010242901.1:96142-113126 GCA_032191745.1 Picea mariana
TAGGGAACCCATAAAAGAAAGTAGAGGGACAACGAAAACCCTAAGAGTAAAATACCTATACGTTAACTCGAATAAATTCCTGTGCAAAATTGTTGAAGTCGAAAATAAGAAGGCAGAGCACCGAGTCTCTTTCAGAAAGGGTTAGAATAGAATAAATGAGAATTCTACTTATCCAGGGTCGAGAATAGTCTAGGGAGTTAAGAAAAGAATAGCGATAATGGGAAAGACCTTCACTAAAGTCGTAAAAAAAATTCATTACAGAGTGTTTTCTTCCACTATAAAGAAACCCTGAAGGTTCCATCCAACTACTAGAACACAGGAGTATTATGGACTTACCAGGGCAGTCTGGTAGACTTGCATACTTCCACCAGGAAAAAGTTTCTCTAGGTCGCCGACCTCCCTCATTGAGAAAAACACAGAGCTACTTTGGCGACTTCACGAAAATGAAAACTCATCTAGTCTTGTAAACCCTTACTACGCAGATTTAATGGTGGTAGTATGAGGACTGGCTTGGGCCATGTGATGGGGAAGAGATGGTGCCATCGTATTGGACAAGGGGTCTAGTGATAGCCTCGGGTGTCACACTCGTAGGGTCTCCATTAATGGGTTGTTCACAGGTTTAACTCATGACTGACAAAAAACCCCTTCATTTCGTACTAAGTTAATGTGAAGTAAAGTACATTTCATTCATGGCACGATACATAGGACTTTTGAACTCTAACCGTTATCGTTCAGTTAAGGCAGGGCTAAACAATTTGTTATGGATAAGCTTGTTATCAAAAACCTTTATGTTAATAGTAATCGGAATACCTATACACAACCAGTAATCACAGGGGGTCGTTCGAGTTATTCATCCATGTGAAGTAATTTTTAAACGTCTTATACTAAGTCGATAACATTTTCACTAAGGGTGTACACTCTCGATCTCTTTATAATGGGGATATAGTCTATGGTATAGGAGTTTTATTTTGAAAGGTCAAATAAGGTTTTCCCTTGCTCGCAAACATGGGAGCCTATACTTAGGGAAGAGTATAGGTTTATGAATCCTAATTCTAATCCAACATATATATCTAAGTATTAGAATAGCTTTAGGATTGAAGGGGTTATAAAAGGGTGGATGTTAGAATGTGGAGATTATTCGTATCGAAGTTATGTTCAGTGTGAGTTAAGTTGGAGTAGAAATGTTCATGAAATGACCGTTCATCGTTTTGTTATCCAGAACATAGGAATCTCACAGAAATTAACAATGATGATAAATACCTACTTCTCTTAACTACAAGTCTTCTAGAATAAATTGAAGATTAATGTTCCTCAGAAAAAAAATAAAAAATAAAATAAAATATTTCGCAAATTTGGGGTACATTGCATATGGTATCAGAGTAAAAGTTACAGCACTTGGACCTTAAGCAGGGCCAAAATATTTACTTTGCACATATTTTTCCGGTTTATGTAAAACTAGCAAAACAATTATTGTTACAAACAAAAAACTCTTTTTTCTGTTCTGATCATGGCAGCACAGGATGAAGCAGAGATTAGACTCGAGGAGAATCATGAGAAAAGTCATCTTGAAGATCAGAGGAAGAACAGTGACGGAATCTCACCTACCGAAGTTCTGGAAACAATGAGAAATATCATTGTGGAGCCCTAAGTTTTCAAAGAAGACAATGAGAAACTGAAAAAAGAACAACAGGAACAGTAGGAAATAAATGAAGTCCTGCTACGAATTATAGTGACAAAGAAGAGCCCAAAGGATGATAATCAGGAAGAAGAGGTCAGAAAAAGGGCCACCAAGAATTCTGGCCCTGAAGCAGAAAAAGGGAACAGCTTTTCTGAAGGTACACCTTCAGTTGAAGATAAAACAAAAATAGGAAGAAAGAGGAAACAGGTAGATCACTTTGAGGGAGAGTTTAAGAAAATCAAACCATCTACCTTTGACAGGGAATTCAGAATAGGAGAGGAAGTTGAAGCATGGTTATTATACATAAAGAAGTATTTCCAAATATACAACTATTCCAACAATATGAAGGTCAGAATGGTCATCTATAATTTGAAAGGAAAAGATAGCATATGGTGGCAGGACCTGAAGTTGGCCAAGGGCCTAAAGGAAAAATAGATGGAATGGTCAGATTTTAAGAAGTACTTTAAGAAACAGTATTTATCTGAAAGTTACTATGAAATAAAAACTAAAGAGTTTTATGAGCTACGACTTGGTCAAATGGCTATGGATGTCATGATAAATAAATTTCTGGAATTACTAAGATTTGTGCCTTATGTCCAGGAGGACAAGTTAAAAATCCAATGTTTCCTAAGTTTTTTACCATAGTCCTATAAGGAAAAAATCGAATTCAATAATCCCAAGTCCTTGACTGAAGTTTTCAATAAGTCCCGCATGTGTTATGACCAATACAAGCATTGGTCAGAATTTCCCAAGGCTTGGAAAGATAAGAAACAAGACAGAATGAATCAACGGAAGAAGGGATATCAGCCAGCCCCTTTTCAGAATGCAACAAAGAGTTTTCCAAGGAAATATTTTCACTCCAACAACCAGAACACCCAAGGAGGTAGTAAACTAGTTAGTCTAGGAATAAAGAAGTTTGGGGACATCCCCCGCGAACCGTTAAAATGTTGGGAATGTGGAGAACCTCACCTAAGGAGGAACTGTCCATGTTTGACTTCAAAAGCCAGGACTATAGTTCACAACCTACAGGAATCCTCTACAGTGGGAGATGTGGGTAGAAGCTTACATTAGATCATTGTAGTCGTGGATGGCCAACAAGTTGACCACCAATCCACTGTAGTGGAAATTGAAGGTAAAATTAACAATACTCGTTTTTTTTTTTAATTGATCCAGGAGCTACGTTGAGTTACATCTATCCTAGTTTAGTGGATTCAAATAAACTTAAGAAAACAAGACATGCAAAATCTTGGCTAGTACAACTAGCAACATGAACAAAAAGAAAAGTAGTAGATTTTATTTCTAATTGTGAGTTCAGTTTAGGTGGTCAAAATACAAAGACCAATCTGAACATTCTACTGTTAGGATCTTATGACATAATTATTGGAATGGATTTGTTAGAAAGGCATAAAACTGTGTTAGATTGTTTTGAAAAATCACTCAAGTATGAAGATGAAAATGGTATTGTTATGACAGTTCAAGGTATACAAAAACCAATCTCAGTTAGACAGATTTCAGCAATGCAATTTAAGAAATGCATGAGAAAGGGTTGTCATATTTATGCCATCCAAGTAACAAATCTGTTGGAAAAAGAAAATAAACCTAGCTTGGAGGATTGTGTCGTCTTTCATGATTTCAGAGATGTGTTTGTTGATGAGATACCTAAATTACCCCCAAGGAGAGAGATAGACTTTTATATTGACCTACTACCTGGCTCAATCCCTATATCTAAAGCACCCTACCGAATGAGCTTACCAGAATTAACAGAATTAAAAATTCAACTGCAGGAATTATTGGACAAAGAATATATCAGATCGAGTGTTTCAACATGGGGAGCACCAATCCTTTTTGTTAAAAAGAAAGATGGAACTTTGAGATTATGCATTGCCGGGATGATTTTAAGGATGGAAATTTATTTTAAAATGTATAAACCTTGGCGAATCTTACTAATCCTTCATATGCCAACTGTAAATGTTTGGCGATATTTTTGTAAAAATATTTAAATTTCTAAGGATTTTATATAGTTTTTATAAAATTTTGGCGATTTTTAATGTAAAATATTTTTATCCTGTAGAATTTGGGCGAATCATTTTTAAAATAGAGAATCTCATTTTTGGAAAAACCATGGAAAATTAGCCCATGAGCGAAATTTAGCCCCTAAAATCATCCATGATGCATTGATTGCAGACAATTAAACAAAATGACTATTAAGAACAAGTACCTCTTACCTAGGATCAATGATCTATTCGATCAAGTAGGTGGGGAAAATATTTTTTCTAAATTGGATTTAAGATATAGTTATCACCAAGTTAGAATAAAATATGACGAGATAAGTAAAACAACCTTTAGAACTAGATATGGACATTACGAATTTGTTGTTATATCGTTTGGACTCACTAACATGCCAGCCACATTTGTGTGTTTAATGAAGAGTATTTTCAGTCAGTACTTAGACAATTTTGTTTTGGTATTTATTGACAATATCTTAGTGTATTCTAAAATAGAAGAGGAACACAAAGAGCACCTAAGGATAGTTCTACAAACTTTGAGAAAACACAAATTGTATGCCAAATTCGATAAATGCAACTTTTATTAGAAGAAAATACAGTACCTAGGACATGTAATATCTGAGGAAGGTATTGCAATCGACCCTGAGAAAATAAGAGCCATCATGGAATGGTCGATTCCAAAGGATGTAGCGGACAACCGGTCATTCATGGGAATCACCAGATATTACCACAGATTTATAGAGGGGTTTTCCAAGATTGCATACCCTATCACATCATTACAAAAGAAGGGAACTAAGTTTAACTGGTCACATAAATTTTAGGACAGTTTTAATAAGTTAAAGGAATTGTTAATGACCGTGCCCATTTTAAAGGTAGCAGATCTAGACAAAGACTTCACAGTCTGTGTGGATGCGAGCAAAGAAGGACTAGATGGTGTCTTAACTCAAGAAGTGCATGTTATTTGTTATGAGTCCCGAAAATTGAAGGAGCACGAACAAAACTACGTCACTCATGACTTAGAGTTGGCAGTTGTAATACATGCCTTAAAGATGTGGCAGCACTACATAATGGGCAAAAAATTTCTATTATTGACAAAAAAAAGTGGTGTGAAATTTTTTGTTTAGTCAACCAGACTTTAATGCAAGGAAAGCAAGATGGTTGGCCTTCTTGAGCGAATTTGACTTTGAGGTAAGACATATCAAGGGTAAGGAAAATAAGGTGTATGATGCCTTAAGAAGAAGAGTTCATGGGTTGTTTGAAATAAACATTAGCAGGGCAGAAAGCGACCTTGAACAGAGGATAAAGACTGTAGGTAATAATGATGAGAACTACACTAAAACAATGGCAGAATTACAAAATAATACGGAAAGTTTAGACAAAACAAATATGATTTTGGAAAGAAATGGTCTACTACAATTTAAAAATAGAATATACATACCAGATTCAGCGGAATTAAAGTTAACAGTTTTGGATGAAGTACACAAGGAACCATATTCCAGTCACTCGAGATACCAGAAAATGGTAACAACACTAAGGAAGTTATTATATTGGCCCAATATGAAGGGAGAAACAATAGAATACTTAGCTAAGTGTCAATATTGTTAGCAGGTGAAAGCCAAACACCAGCATCTAGCTGACCTGTTGCGGCCCTGACCTATGTCGGAATGGAAATGGGAGACTATATCACTGAACTTTATTACAGGTTTGCCTAGAACTCAAAAATAGAATGATTCAATTATGGTGTTAATCCATAATCTTAGTAAGTCTGCACACTTTATTCCAATAAAGTCTACTTTTAAAGCTATTAACATCGCTGAAATATTCATGAAAGAAATTTTTAGACTGCATGGTATTCCTAAAATGGTGATTTTAGATAGAGACATAAAATTTACATATGCTTTTTGGAAAGAACTGTTTGCACGGTTAAATACTAACTTGAATTTCAGCACAAGTTATCATCCACAAACGGATGGGTAGGCTGAACAAACAAACCAAATCATAGAAGATATGTTAAGCATGTATGTAAGAACAAAACAAAGCAAGTGGGAAGACTACCTACACTTGGTGGAATTTGCATACAACAATGGTTACCAAACTTTGGCTAATATGAGCCCCTTCGAAGTATTGTACAGAAAAAAGTGTACGACTTCGATTAGCTGGGATAAACTGGTTGACAGACTCATAGTGGGACCAGAGATTCTCCAGGAAATGGAGAGAAAGGAAAGAAAAGTGCAGCAGAACTTAAAAGAGGCACAGGACAGACAGAAAAGTTACACGGACCTGAAAAGTAGACCTATAATTTTGAGTGGGAGACCACGTATATTTAAAAGTCAAGACCAAAATAAGTTCTCTAAAGCTAGGGAATTGTGCCAAGATGGCTCCCAGGCTTTGTGGCCCTTTTGATATCTTAGCTCGAATTGAACCCGTAGCATACCAACTTGCACTTCCTGTCAATCTAAAAATTCATAATGTATTTCATGTTTCTTTGTTAAAGAATTATGTTCATGACCCTACTCATATGATCGATTGGAACTTGGTGCAGGTGGAACTAGAAGGCAAGTTCCAAGTAGAACCTCTATGCATTTTGTACAGGAGAGAAATAGCACTTTGACACAGAGTCGTCGCTCAATTAAAAGTGCAATGGAAGAACTTTAGTTCTGAGGAGGCCACTTGGGAGTTGGAGGGAGATTTGCAAAAATCTCATCCAATATTGTTCCAAGAAGGGATGAACACTGAGGATAGTGTTTTACTGAAGGGGGAAAGGATGTAACATCCCCAAAAATAAATTATTTTTAAGGTTGAAATAGCTTAGGAAATTATTTTTGTTTTTGGTAAATTCGAAATTGGAAAATTATTGCCATTTATGGAAATTCTGAATTTTGAATTTAGTTAATTGTAAATAATGATTATGACTGTTGGGAAAAGATCTGATTTGACCCAACTAACTCTTTGAATATGAAACTTGTAAGAAACAAATATTTTTATAATTATTGTTGATGGACAAATGGAACAACTAGGTTAAAATCAGCTAACCATGACTCCATGAGTGGGGAACATGTTGGAACTACCTCGGGGTTGAATGTTACAAGTGGAAAATCAAGTATTTGGCCATTGGTAGCCCCTGAAAATCAAGGATTTCAAAAGCTACGAAAATTCCCAAGGGGAAAAATACCTAGGCACAATTTCTTTTGGATATATAGCATATGAGAGGAGGTGGGATGTTGCCTAGTATGCAGGGAAATAATTATCTCTTGTTGTTATGAACACTAATTTTTGAGTGTGAGGCAAGGGGAAGATACCGAAATTGGAGGACTATTGTTGAGGAGGAGTTCTGAGTTCACCTTCATGGATTCATGGTTAGTCTAGGGGGTGAACGAGACAAGTAAATTGGGCGTTCTGTTCTAAGATTGGGAGGAACTTGGTTGTTCCATTTGTTTTTCGACAATTATTCCGATATGTCTATCTACTCCTTCTCTATCCAAATGTTATTTGAATTATTGGCTGATAGAATTGCTTCTGTTAAAATATGAATGAATTGCTTTTTTTTTCTAATGGAATGAAATGAAATGAAGGAAAACCTCTTATAGTTTAATTATAGACATTGAGAAAACCCTTCTATGTATCCTGGCTGGAATGGAATCGAATTATGGAATATATTAGGAGATATATCTGTGTTAAATAGAATATTATTTCAATATGTTGTGTTAGAAAACACTACTAGATCGATGAATCATATACATCTGGTTATTCTATTTTGCAAGTGAACTTTAGATTGTGCAAACGCTATTATGGAAGTAAATCTAATATTTAAAACCTTTACATACCTATATGTACGGACGTATCTCTGTGGGTCATCCCTCAATTATGGACGATTTTCTCTAATGAATTAAATTATTGTTGGAATGATTACATACACTAGGAATTAATTATCTATGCGGATATATATATATATAACACTATATCAATTTGCATGACTCATTGAAATGCCTAATGTATGCATACCACCAGGTACTAATAATATAATGGAAGGTGAATAGTCTAACTAATTGTTATCACTGAAATTTCGTCCGCAAATGGTTACAGGAATCCAGCATCTTCAAACAACTATGAGTCCACCCATGGACCAAAATTACCAAAAAATCATTTCCAAAATTTCCAAAACTATACAACCAGTTATAAAATCAAGATGCACTATGACTACACAGGGCGCGCGTGCACATGCACCATCTAGAAACGCGGGAAAAGAGCACATGTGCACGATGCGCGACTGTGGACGTTAAAAGCCATGCACACTTGAGAATGATGCATTTATGAGGTTGGTCGGCCTCCCACCCACTTCTAGTTCAGCTTCCAAGTCGATTTGACATCCAAATCTCAGCTGGATCCGGCTAGGTGGCTGGTCAAAGACCTAAAGGTACCCTAAACAACCCCTTTTCACACTAAAAGATGGTTGCACAATACCTCATAGTGGTGTTATAAAACAAGGCCATGGGTGCACTACATTTTCAAGGAATTCATTTGTAAGGTTATGATGCTACTATTCTCTTGGGGAATCCTCTTTTCTCATCAAGAGCATACTAGCACCATTCCATTTGGGCAATCCACATCACCTTTTGAGTGGGTTAGCTTGGGATTCCTTCACCATTTCTTTCAAGTTTTCAAAGTTGTAAGAAGAGCTTAATCTTGGGGGTTCAAGATCCCTCCCTTGGAGGAAGAAGGAACCCAAAGTTCCCTTTCTTCTCGGTGTTTTATTTTCACTAATACAATCCTTTCCATTGGTGACATGAGTCTTGTTTGTTTCTTGTTCTTATGTCCTTATGCTCAATAGTTTAGTTGTTCTTTCATTTCCTAGTTTAATTCTTAGCTTAGTCTTTTATGTTTATTTTTCTAACCCTTTCCTTTACAGTTGTCTTGCTTATCTAACCCAACTAAGCTTGTAAGCACCTATGTTTTGCTCATTCAGGTGAAAAAAGAGGCACAACAGATTGGTGACTCCAATGGGGGAAGGTATCGATTTCCTACCCCATTTGGGTTATTCTAGCTCTTCTTTCGGTTTATTTAACCTGCAAGTAACATAACCGGCCCAAGCCGACCTATAAAACATCCAATTCAAAGCTGAGTTGAGAGAATTCCATCCAGAATTTTCCTCACGATCGTGTGACAGTTGTGCGTGGGTTTATTAGCCCACAGTCATGCATCGTGCGCATGTGCACCAAAATTACTGTGTTACTCAGCGCCTTCTACGCACCTGTGCCCAAAAGTCTTTTTTAGTTCATGCATTAGCGCTTAGTGCGCCTCTGTCTACTCTGAGACCCGTGCACCTATGCAGAAAAGTACACATTGTAAGCCTTTTTGTGATTTGTGGAAGGCCCCTAGCCCTCTTAAAAGATTATTCCATGCATGTTGTAATCTACACCACACTTAGTTCCCTCTCCATATAAAGGGATTAGTCAAAACACATAGGCACTTAGGGGATTTAAAATCATTATTCCCTCTTTTGCTTTCATTTTGCCACATGGATGGCCTGCTTTGACTAAGAGTATAAGTTGGAATCATTTGTAATCACATAAAACTTACATTGGGACCTGAAATTGGATATCAATTGTTGATTATTCTCTTCTCTCGTGCTTCAAAGTGACCTTGAGAATAAGAAAAAGGTTGTAGGACAATTTCATCTCCCTTAAAAAGACTATACCTTTAGGAGAGGACAACATCCCCCTCGAGACTCCTCTTAGTTTATTTTTCAAACACATCTCAAGATTGTAATGGGCCCATACATGCCCACATGCTACAAAGATAGGATTGCATTGAAAATTACTTTTTTAGATTAAATAACTAGGGAAGTTTAAAGGTTTTGTAACAAGCCCATACATGCCCACATGATCACAATCTAGGATAGTTTCAAAGCTTTCTTAGATTAAATCACATCAGGGAGTTAAAGGAATAGTAAAGGACCCACATGTCCACATGCTAGTTTCTTAGGGACTTTTGAATTCAGCAAGGCTGTACCAATGACACATAGTAACTTAGGTAATCAACACTTGTAAGGACCAAACAAAGTCCACATGTAGCAAGGTGACACCTATATTATTAAAAAATTGGCACACTTTCACTTGTTCACACACAAAGTCACTTCTCACTCACATAGTTTTCATCTCGAAACGTGGAGGTTAAAGTAAGTTTCCTCCAAAGGGATTCTGAAACACCCCTCTTTTCTTGAAGAAACTATCCACTCCCACTTAATTTCAACGAGATTGGATCACAGCCCCAATCTCTCAAACAACCACATCTAAAAATTTTCTAAAAAACTCACTAAGTTTTCCTCCATAGGAGGTGCCAAAAGAAATCTTTTAGTCTAGGTAGGATTTCAAGGATAGGCATCCAAATAACTCTCCGTTATCTCGTTCTCACATTTTCAAAACAATAGAAGTTGTCAAATAGGGAACTTCAAATCCTCCAAGTCAAGTGTTCCTAACACCATTAGGCAGGGAGATACCTGTGAAGGGTTGAAGGTCGAGGTCCGGTTGTTCTGTGCGTCCCCCCTTGAGGCACCCACCTCTTGGACGGGATCCATCCCGTGACCCATTTATTAGGCCAAAAATCTAAATGTCGCACTTTGACCGAGGTACCTAGTGACCAAATTTTAGGACATCTACCCAGGTGGAAATTATGGGCTTCAATTGCACCTTGATCGGATTTTGTGTGGCTATTGGGAAATATTGCCAGCTCTTTCGGGATATGCACCCTCTACCCCTCATTATAACTGATTACTTCATCCTTCACTAGTCCCTCTTTCGGTGGCTTCAGACCCCACTATTGAGTACTATTGGAAGGTCCAGTGCTATTTGAGAGGAAAGATGTTACGTATTTTAAGACACGAGCATTTGTTTTTTTTGTTCCCCGGCGTAGAAAAAATCCACCTATCCACATATATGTTTCTTTATCAAAACACTTTATGTATGATGCACTTCTGATTACATTTGATTTGGATATATATCATGTAAAGTTCAAAAATTGCAAAAAATGCTCTTGTTTATTTATTACTCTCACCTCCATTCGCACACATCCACTCATCTAGTCGGACGCCATTGGGGACCCACAGAACCCCCGTCATTCCAGATGCTTGTGAAACCTCCCTCCTATTCTAGGAGGAGTTCCTAGTCTTGCCAACTCATCGGCTCCACATTCTCACACCCCTGTGAGTGTCACTGTCTTGGGATCTGCTTTGCTTGGTTCCACCTTACTTGGGTCCAATTCCCAAGGTCCACCACCCACTCGCTCTTCTTTACACGAAAGTGGGGGGCCAACTTCCTCTCAAGGGGGAAGTATAAACCCACCTAGTCCCCCCCAAGGATCAAGTTCACAAAACACTCACACCATGGCTGGAACTAATCCTCCACCACCATCCCAGATGCCATACTTGGCCTCTCTCAACATACCAGACCTAAGAAAACTCACAAATGATCCTATATTGCATGACCTCACATGGCCTGCAATGCCTACCAAACTACCTTCAGATATCCCCAAGTTTGAAGGAAAGGCAAGAGATGACCCTGCCAACCATGTCACGACTTTCCACTTATGGTGCTCTTCCAACAAAATTATGGATGATTCCATCCGACTATGATTATTTCAATGCACACTCACTGACCCATCAGCCAAATGGTATGTAGACTAAAAATCAGGGTCCCATGCAACTTTCGAATACCTAGCTAATGCATTTTTTACCTTCTTCCAATTACCAATTTGTCATGAAAATGGTCTTGAACTACTCTCTGATTTTAAAAAAACCTTAGCCACACATATCGCTGATCACATTCACAAGTGGCATCGACGGCGTAGTTTGTGCAAAGCAGAAACCACCAAACAACAATGTCTCGATTGGTTTCTCATATCACTTGTCTCTCTCCTCGGTAAGGATGTGGCTTCCACCTTCCCTCAATTTTAAGAAGAAGCCATCAGTAAGGCTCAACAATATGACCTCATCTATTCACAATCAGGATACTTGTATACAATACTCCCTGATCTCCCAAAACCAGTGCCATTTGGCCAAGATAAGCCGGGGATGTCTCACTCAGTAGATGGATTGATTGGAACCACCACACACCACAATCTACAACCCCAACAACCACCAATTTATGGCACACCTCAATATCCTCCGACATATGCAGGAATTCCTTATTATCCTCCACCCCCTTATCAACAACCATACCCTGTTACCCCTCCTTCACCCATCAGTGGGCCACCGTCGACACCCACAAGACACCCACCTATCCAAACAAGTTCTGGTAATCCCTCTACCTCATCTTATACTCTAAGTACTAGCGAAAGCGCCATGCCTTCCTATGTACCTTACAGATCATTAACACAACATAATCCATACTTTCCATTTCTTGGCCCTCCACAGCCCATGGCTCCACCACCAAGACACCCTCATGCTGGGGTTAATTTTGTTCAACCTTCTCCCATTCAGCAATATCAAAATTTTGAACAGATGAATACGAAAAATCCAACTCATCAGTTGAATAATGACAAAAACAAAGGAAATAATTGGAACCATAACAACCAAGGTCAAAGAAAAAATCACCCCCAACAGAACCAACCTACTGGGGGCAACCAAAATCAAGGGACTTAGAACCCCCAGGGGGGAAAAAACAACAGACTCCAAGGGAAAAATAACAATAACCTTCAAACCAACTTCCCCTGTGCCCTTTGTGGTGATATCGGTCATTATACTCATCATTGCCCCGAATTCATTGATTTTAAACAGATGAAAGACTCAGTGAATGGACCACATCCTCTAGCATCGCCTGCCCCTTAGTAGGCCCCACAACAATATGTGGAACAACCACCCCCAGCCGTGGTGATGAAGCCCATTCCACACCAAGGAGTGATGAACACCCAATAGGACATGCAGCCTACCCCACCACAGTTGGGACAATATCTCAATCCAATCAATCTCGTAGATCGTACTATCCTCCTCACTAGTGAGGAAGAAGTCCTTCTACAAACACGTAGTCGTCAATACCATGCACCCTCTAAGTCTCTTCCCCCAGAAACAATCCCACCACCAATGGTATCCCCTTTGATGATCCCTCACCCTAACATGGAAGCACCTCTTTGTATCCCTTGCATCCCATTGTGCATGAATGTCTATAACCCTTAGGCTAGGGCGGCTCATAACTACAGTTTGGTCGATGACTTGGCACAATCCCTGGCTGCCATGTCAGTCTTAGAGGTGCTTCAAACTTGTCCCACTTAGCATAAGTCATTACTTTCCTCCTTGGGAGCAGTCAACCTTGTGGATACTCAACTCATCACATTTGATCTCGACAGCGGAGAACCTCACCTCCCCGCTCTCATCGCTTTTCAAATCCCCGTTAAAATTTGGAACATTATAGTTCATCGGTGCATCATTGATGAAGGTGCATCCACATGCATTATGTCCAAGTCGGTATGGAAGAAACTTGGTTCCCCCAAACTCATACCATCTGCCATTACCTTAAGAGCTTATGATGGATGACCATCTTCTCCCAAAGGGCTCTTCCAAAATGTCCCTGTTGAACTCGGGGGCAAGACCATTCTCATCAACATTGAAGTTATTGATGCCCCACTTGACTACAATATATATCTTGTTCGGTCGTAGATACATGTATACTATGAAGGAATTTGCCTCTTTCGTCTTTCGAACCATGATGTTCCCCCATAATGGGAAAATTGTTACCATTGATCAAGTTTCACATTATGAGCCTAACCCTTCTGCCAACATAGATAACACTCTCCCTTTCATCCATACTAATCATGAGACGTACCCACTCATCGAAATGGGGCCCATAATTTTCAAAGACCCATCCTTGTTAGGAACTTACCATGGTGCACCACCACTCATTCATCCTTCCATTCAGGTATGTTTCATCTCATCCAAAGGAATTGACATTGAGGATACCCTTCCTCCCAGTGAGGCTTCTCTCATATCTGACATCCCACTAGTCCCAGAGCTCCTCCCTCAAGAATCTCCTATGCACTCGTCGACTCCACTAGTTCACGATTTCACCTTACCCCAAGGCCATATCCCAATTTGGGAGACAATTCCCCGAGCCATTACTCAAATCCCTTTCTTTTACCCCCCACCAGGTGTACAGGTTTTCTAGGTCGTTGCAATGCTTACCCTCCCTAATATGGTGCTGGAAATCCCAGCTTGGTATTCACATCCACCTGAGATGGTTCCTCAACCATCCCTCCCTCCCCAAACAGAAGGAATACTAATGCAGATTCCCATACTCACTCCCACTATACCCCCTACACCCCCACCCACTAACCCCCTTACTACAGTTGGGGGCAGGCGAACGAAGAAGGAGCCCATAGCTCCACTTCCCTCATGCATCCAACCTCCTTGCATGCTATGCGAGAAAGACGAACACCCCACCAAGAAATTCCCATCTCTCCCTGAGTTACGTAATCTCATCCAACTCCCTTGAGCACCACCACCACTCATCGCTTCCTCCAGTATTGTCACTATCTCATAGAACACAAGTAACAAAGGACTGCGAACCAAATTTGCATGCACCATTTGTTCAGAATATGTCCATTACACACACCACTTTCTAGCATTACCTCAATTCTGACAAACACTAACAGTTGTACGCCAGATCTTTCAGCAAACACCCACCCCAACTCCTGTCACCAACATCCATTATGTCACAACCTCAATCAATGAACGTATGATATGCCCTTTCTCTCTCTGCAAATTCCTAGATCATTTCACATATCAATGTCCTATGATCATTGAATATAGGCAACGCCAAGTGACCCCCATTCAAACTCCTACACCCCCTACAGAATTGATGATTAACGCTAACCCATCACTAGAGATTCTTCATATTATTTCTCCTGATCCAAAAGCACTCCCTACTCCGTCATGGTTCTTGGATGACTTATACGAGGATTTACCCCCAATTCTCCCATTCATTTCCCCATGGAAATTTTACACCCAACTAACCCTCAGTATCTTGATATTTGGTTTATGTCGAGCGAACCATCGCAACCTCATTGTGTCATCCCTCCTGCTTCTTCACCACCAGAAGATAACCACACAATGACAGTAACCAATATCACTCTTTTAGATCCCTTGTATTCCCAACAAATCCACTGTGACGAGGACATACTCGAGGAATTAACCACCCCCGACTACCCATGGGATGCATTACACCATAGAGCACTCTTTTTTTCACAGGAAGCCTTCATGCCTCCTAACCAAAACCCCATATACGCAGTCAAAACCAAGGATTTTATCCCATCAGGGAATATCGACGGGTTCAACAACCCCATCCCTGCCCCTGACGCTTTTGAAGAAGGAAATATGGCCAACATTTCCCTTACCATCAAAATCGATATTTCCATCAAAAATGGAGTCATCGAGGAAATCACCATTGGCACTGCATGCACTCCTAAAGGAATCACCACCTACAAAACCCTCTTCAAAGAATACAAAGATATTTTTGCTTGGTCATACCCAGAGATGCCTGGCCTTGATCCTAGCCTGATATCACATTGGTTCGCCAAAAACAACAGCCGCTACACCCATCCAAAGCAGCGGCCATCAAAGCCAAGATTAACAAATTACACGTTGTTGGGTTCATCTACCCCATCGCCTATACCTCATGGGTCTCCAACCCTATCCCCATTAGGCACCATCTGTGTATGCATGGACTTTCATGATCTCAATCATGCCTGTCCCAAAGACAACTTTCCAACACCTTTCATCGATCAAATTATCGACGACTACGCAGGCCACGAGGCTTTATCCTTCATGGATGGTTTCTCTGGCTATAACCAAATCCAAATCCATCTAGTCGATCAATACAATACCACATTCACCACCCCTTGGGGTACTTTTTCATATCGTGTCATGCCTTTTGGCCTAAAAAACGCTGGCGCAACTTTCCAATGGGCTATGACATACATTTTTCATGATCTGGCTCATATCATCCTCACATACTTGGATGAACTCACAGCTCGATCCAAAAAATGCACTCAGCATCTTGATGATTTATGAATCATGTTCGAAAGGTGTCATCAGTAAAACATCCGCTTGAACCCCCTCAAGTGCGTGTTCTGCGTCACTGTCGAGCACCTCCTCAGGTTCATCGTTTCCCAAAGAGGTATTACCATGGATCCCCTCAAAGTCCAAGCCATCATAGAAATTCCACCCCCCCGAAATTTATGCCAACTCCAGAGCCTACAAGGAAAAGCTAACTTTTTATGGTGATTTGTCCCAGACTATGCCACTCGAGCACATGGTTTCCTTTGCTTACTACGCCACGATATCCTATTCCACTGGGATGAACATGCCCAAAATGCTTTCAACGATCTTAAAATGGCACTCTCCAATGCCCCTTTAATTAGTTCACCCGACTATAATCGCAACTATATCCTCTACATATCAGGCTCAGCTGTCTCAGTAGCAGGAGTTCTCATTCAAATAGGAGATGATGATCGTGAGCATGTCATTTACTACATTAGTAAAAACCTCTCAGGGCCACCCTTGAAATACAATCACAAAGAGAAACTAGCCCTTGTAGTCATCCTCGTAGTCTAGAAACTGCGCCATTACATTATGCTTCACACAACCAAAGTCATAGCAGATTCCAACCCCATGCAATACTTGCTCAGTCATCGGCAAATTAATGGTAAATTTTCCCGATGGATCGTTATCCTTTAGGAGTACAATCTCGAATTTGCAACACCCAAGAGCAAGAAATCTCTCATCCTCGATGAACTCGTTACAGCTTTCCCCTCCGATACTACTAGTTCCCCCTTCAATATTGACTTCCCCGATGAACATCTCTTTTACATCCTCTCGGATGATCCTTGGTATGGCGATCTCCTTGTCTACCTCCAAACCCAAAATTTCGGTAACCACCTCTCATGAGATGATCGTCAACGTATTCACCATCAGGCCCCCCGCTATCTCCTCATCAGAGATATCTTATATCGGCGAGGGGTCGACACCATACTCCATCGATGCTTGACTATTGACAAGGCCGGTCGAGTCTTGAACGACTGCCACAGCAGCGCTTGTGGGGGCCACCTTTCGGGGATGTCCACCACTCATAAAATCATCCACGCAGGTTACTTTTGGCCTACATTATTTCACGATTGCATTCATGCCATGAAGTGATGTGATAAATGCCATCTTTATGCCAACAAAGCAGGAGCACCACCTGCTCTTCTACACCCAGTCATTACTGCAGGACCCTTTTGTAAATGGGGCATCGACTTCATGACGTGAAACCCTCCA
>JASDQU010242901.1:121435-132431 GCA_032191745.1 Picea mariana
CAAAAGGTATGGAGAAAACTGATCTAGATAATCAAGTACAACGGTGTGTAGGATCATACAAGCCAAAAAGAATTCCTTTAGTTCAATTTTATGAGCTAAATAAGAAGATGACAGTTCTTAATAGCTGAACTAAACTGAAATAAAGTACAGAACATGGAATAGATGAAGAGATCTGTCATTAACAACAAAAGAAGACTGATTCTGTATTGAAAAATAAGTGTCTTGGTACAATATCCAAAGAGTATCCAAAAAATGAACCCCTTAGTCCTCCAAATGTCTTTGGCTTTATATCCTATTGCAATCAATTTTCAGATCCTAAGACAATGGATCTGATATTCTAAAAATAGAAAGTCAAAACTAATTCACAAAAGACAAGGAGAGATCCTCAAGATGAGGTCAACCTCTATCTTTTGGTCTTCAAACATTGGTTGAAAGTTGATGAAGTGTAGCCTAGCCTTCCAAGACTCTTTGATCTGTTCCTTTGAAAGTGGAATTCGAATTTGATGATGTGTGCCAAAAATCCCTATCATTTTGCCCTTGAAAATCACCAAATCTAGTCAAAAAATTCCCTTTTGACTTTCATCTCCAAGAATGGCCTTCAGATTTTGATTTGATAATTCATAACCAGCTTATTGAAGAAGGATTCAAACCATTCAAACCCAAAAATTCTTTATCTGGGTGAAAATTTGGCTATTCTGGCCGTGACAGCTTTCAATAGCTAACTTACCCGAAAATCTGCTCCTTAGCTGCTGAAAGTCGCCACTTTCCACAACTAACTAGTTATAATTCTGCCTTCTGCGCTGGGGAAAGCGCAGATTTTTTCAAAATCAAATTTCTCAGTCATGGAGAGTCCATTTTGCATGTTTAAATAGTCGATCGACATCTACAAATCCTGAAATTTCCAATGGTGCTTTCAGATCTGCATTTGGAGCTCAAGAAGCTATTCAAATTTTCCCTACAAGATTAGGCATATTTCCTTCAAAAATGCCGGTGTGTTTTTGAGTGCTAACAGTAACTACCTCCCATATATGTAACAATATAAATACATAAGTATCCATCATTGTAAAAGGGAGAAGTGATTATGATGAGGATCAATAAAGACTAAATTTTTCTGGCTCTATAGTTATTTTTCTTCCTTCTCTTCTCCTCCTTCCATGTGTGTATGCTTTTGTATAGTATTGCTTGCATAATATGTTTTAACACTACACTACTAGTAACTAAATTAACTCTGTAACCAATCATATTACAACATTAGTTCCATTGTCACTTGTATTGATCTAGAACTTGAATTACATAGTATATGTATACATGCATATATGTTGAGTAAGAAGGAGATAAGCAATTGATGGGATATAAAAGTGGAAAATTATCTAAAGAATTATGCAAGAAGAAATCAATTGAGCCTTGCATGAGCTAGGGGATGGTTTTTTATAGAAACCCACAAGAAGTTCTTAGTGTTAATGCCATTAGGGATAAATAAATTGATTGAAAGATACAACACATGATCATATAATATGACTTTTTTTATTGAAACTAGTCAGTGGGGGTAGAACAAACTTGTATGAGTGGTGCGAAAATATTATGGACAAATTCCATGAAGTCCAAATAATTGGAAAAGCACACATCTTTGGACGACATGAAGAGGAGACTATTTATAGACATACATGACAATTTCTTATGTTTATTTATAAATTTATTGCACAAGTTCCTTATAGGAAAAGGATTAAAGCATATTTTAGAACTAATTCCCCCTCCTATAACACCATTGAACACCAACTGGAAGAAAATCAACATAATGGGAGTGCTTCCTGCAAAAGTGAGTAAATAAATTATGAGAATGAATGGTGTGCCCACCCTTGTTGAATTATGATAAACTCGGGGCTAGCAATGAGGGAATATATACTTATAAGATGTCTCCATAAAAGGAAACCCTAATCGACTCACATAATAATAAAAAAAAAACCAATGAAAGAAGCAAGTGTGCTGAGGAGTGGGAATGGGAAAGCATCAACCGAGAGAAAATTAATACACATTAGAAGAAAAACATAGAAAATTATAGAGAGAAGAATGAAAGACTACAAACCTTCTCTCGACTTGCGCAAAGTCAAAAGACAACAAATGAGATATGAATTACGAAATGATACAAACTTCCATTGATTAAGAATAAGAGAAGAGTTAATGGAATTTCAAGTCAAAATGGTGTCGGGTTTCCAGTATATGGAAGGTCAAGGATCATGCATCTCATGACGTGACATGGAAACCCGACACCGTTTTTTAATTTTGGGCACAAAACTCGATGTACACGGGCTGTAATGGTGCAACCTATGTATAAGCACACTGTATAATAGTTAGGGCGCGTATATGTGGAAAAATATTATTTTTAGCTTTGGGAACTGCAAAAAGGGACTTCAAGTCTGCATAGGGAAACATAAAAGGCCTTCTGAGAAAATTTTCATAGGGTGAGGAAAATATTTCTATAACAGATTTCCCCTAATGTGTGAGGTCAGAGAAGTATCTGTGATGGCCAAAATACATTATAATACCCAGAAGTGGAGTAATGGAGACAAAATTGGACAAACTAGTTGCTCATGAGAATATTACAATATGTATTGACTTTGCACACATCTATAACTTTTGCTCTTTAGCAGGATCTAATATATTTTCCCAAATTACAAAAAAGAAGAAGTGATAACTTGAAATAAATAATGTTTTTCCATCTAAAAATTATTGTTAAGAAAATAGATTATCACCTGTCAAAAGGATTCTTGAAGTAAAACTAAGACAAATTGGTGCCTATGTCACTCAATGGAGAACATATTGTGTGTGTGATTCCATAGCTAAAAATGTCTACCATTCAACAAGAAACAACTTTAAGATTGAAAAATTAAAATTGTAATTCTTCCCTAATTTAATCCCCAAGACCTGGATTATTACTTGTCAAATGGAGTCCTTTAAAGAAGGAAATGTTTCTTCTATTTTTCCTTATATGCAAAATCACCTAGTTCATGCTTGTCTTTGAATTTAGTGACAATGTTTTTTTTTTGTTAGAAATGTTTGTCACTTGTGGGGCCATCATTTCAACCATTGGCTAAGAAACCAAAACCCAAGGGCATCTAAGTTGTCAAAATCACTCGGGGATCGCAGCCAGCTTGGGTCGCACCAACCCTTAACATGGTTGGATTTTCTGGGTGTCTCCTCCTGACTAAACACACTGCTTGTTGTCTAATTGATAGGGAACGTATATGTGGAAAAATTTTCTTTTTTGTCTCTGGAAAGTACAAAAGGGGACTTCAAGTCTGCATAGAGAAATGGAAGGCCATCCAAGCAAGTTGCATGGGGTGAGGATTTTTTTTTTGTAAAAGATGCCCCCTAATGTGTGAGGTTAGAGGAGTATTTGCGATGGCCAAAATACATTATAATACCCAGAAGTGGAGTAATGGAGACACAACTGGACGAACTAGTTGCTCATGAGAATATTACAATATGTACTAACTTTGCGCACATGGCTACCGATTTTAATTACACCATAGATCCATGTGAAAATATACCAAACAACTATTCATGGCTATGAATAGGAAATATAAAGGTGGCTACATGCCATAGGCTGTCATAATCACGAACAAGGCCCAAAAAAACCAATCTCAAAATCAATCTGAAGATATCTGTATACAATGGAGTACAATCTGATCTCCCATGATCACTGAATTCACATAGGTATTGGTCCAATGAAAGATAGCAACAACTAAGGAAAGATGCGACTATGAACTGATGTCTTCAAGTCTTCTACACGATCCTCCAAAGGTTCAAGTCTACATCATGTGAATAAAGGATTTGAGGTTGAACACAATGAGACTTCGTTTGATTACAGGTCATTAAGGTATATCGTTAACAAATTAGAGACAACCTATCGATAATGAAAGTAGGTATCAAGGCACCAAGTACATTCTTAGAAGTGTGAATAAAGGTGTTGAGTTTGAACACTTGAAGAATCCATCGATCAAGAGACATTTATGTGTTCCCAACTATCAATGGCAAGAGAAACTGCCACTAATGACTGCGAGCCTCTAGTTACTCATAGGACTCTAGGTCTCGTTTCTAGAATAGATGAGATGTTGTCGATGGAAGGAGACCTGATGAAAGGAGAGAATTAAGGCATCTCTCATCATTCAACATGAGGTACAAAGAAAGAGCTTGATGATTTGGAGGAATTTAGAAGAAGAACATGTTCACAAACCAATGACCCTATGCATCTTTCACATGCGCCACATGCAAGCGGTACACGAAAAAGACCCTCTGAATAACAACCAATAAGGAAAACAGATGACAAAGGCGAAGAAACCACCAATAAGTCTAATGGAATCCATGACACTGCATGAATCATGAATCCCAATGTGTGAATATATTTCTTTCCGTCGATTACAAGGGAAACCTCCAAGTCAATGACCAATGACGAAATGTTGACTGCTGGGTTCAAGGTTACCTACAAATGATGAAAGTAGGATCAGGGTGCACGATAGGAATACAAATTCATGTAACTTTGAGACACACTAAGGGTATGGACGATATGAAAAGTCAAGAGTTCTAAGGAATGGCCAACACAAGCTGATAGACATCCTTTGAACAAGAGCATGAGACATATGGAAGACTCTGGCAGTATAGACTCAACGATGAAACTTTGTGATGCAGGAGGCACCATTGAAACTCTCCATAGAGACTGGAAGAGTAACCAGTCGAGGGAGTAAAATCTAAGTAACAAGCTCAACTTCCTAACATTATGCTAAACCCAAAATTTTGATGACAAGTGGACTCAAAAGTTTGTGCTCTGTTCAAAGGTGACACGACTGCTTCCAATATAAGATAATACTCTTTTCCTGCCCATCTTTTTTTGTGTTTTTTCATAGTCAAATGAATGCTATGATACAAAGGAGGAAACGAGTGCCACTAATAAGAAACTAGTTCCAACAATGGAACATGCCTATGCTTAATGAAAGGAGGTGCATGCATGATATGGACACTCGGGGGAATGTTTCCTCTTGGGGTATAGGGTGTCAAGCTGCAAAGGATATAAAAAGGCTCTCCTTGGCTGATGATGCAAACTGTTGAGGTGATAGGCTTATTATGTGAAAGAGAGAACCAACGATAGGCTCAATACTGCAAGAAAGAGAACAAGATGCAATTACAACTTAACTCCAAAGAATGTCCTTTTTTGTAAATTTAGTCCCCTAGGCCCGAAAAAGTATAAAACAATACCTAGGAGAACTCTTCTAGCCACTAGTGACTAGAGTATTCCTTTTTCGAAATTAGTCTACTTGGTCCAAAAAAGGGTTAAACTTACACCAAATAGACATCCTTTCAAATCCAATTAATGAGTGCGAAAGAGACAAGTTCACTTGACAATCTTTTCTATTTTTGAGAGAGTCGGAAAAGAGCTTAAACAAGACTCGGAGGATGTTGTTCTAAGAAACATATAATGGGGGAGGCCAAGGCTCCCATGTAGGACTTCTATCGAAAGTAAAAAACTCACAGATAGCTGACACAAGCTTGGGAAAACCCAAAGCTTTCCAAGTCGAGGAGGATAAAATAATTGCAGAGGTTACCTTATCTACAATATATCGAAGAATTCCCCTTATAGTGAAGGGTGTAGAAGAAGGAATTCGAGGCTCTACAATATCATTCCAATAAAATAAAACTACCCTAGGAATTGTAGGGAGTGTACTCGAAGAGAGTGGAATGCTCCCTTGTGCAGAAGGTACAAAAATAGAAATTCTAAGGACATGGTAGAAAGATGCATTACCCTCCAAAAGAAGAGTGGGATTGAACAAAGATTGCATCAACAATGTCACTTCATTAGGATTTTCACTCTCCAAGAGAAGAGTGGGATTGACTGAATATTACATCGACACAACCACTTATTCAACCGTTGGTTGAATAGGATGTGAGAGAACAAGGTCAAGAGACACAACACCCCCCAAAATAGGAGTGGTTTCAGCCAAAGATTGCATCGATACAACCACTGGTTGAACATGATGCGAGACAACATGGTCAAGATACACATCACCCCCCAAAAGAAGAGTGGGATTAGCCAAAGATTGCATCAGCATGACCATTGTATCAACCAAAGAAGGACTAGAATGTTGGGAAACCAAAAGGGCCCCTAGGCAAGGACCACACTTCTTGTACCACAATAGTAGCAGGGCACAAATGAGTAAGGTGATCTCCTTTTCAAATCCTACAAAGGACCTTGGGCTTACATCTTATACGTCGAGGCTTCTCAATCGTATGGATGCCCCCAACATGACTTGAAGTGGCTGGTGACATGCTCCTAGCATGACTTGCAGAGGCTAGTAGAAAATATCCAACATGACTTGCAGAGGTTGGTGATGAATCCCCAACATGACTAGAAGAGGTTGGTGATGAATCCCCAACATGAATAGCAGAGGTTGGTGATGAATTCCCAACATGCCTAGTAGAGTTTGGTGATGTATGTGCAATGTGACTAGCAGTCACTAGACTTGTGCCCCTAGCATGACTTGCAATGTCTAGTTGCTGGTCTTCAACATGACTTGCAGAGGTTGTTGACCAATCTCCAACATGACTAGAATAGGTTGTTGACCTATCTCCAACATGACTAGAAGAGGTTGGCGATATAATGCTAGTATGGATTGCAGTGACTGGACTTGTGGTGGCAGTTGGTTGTGGCATTTGAGACCAAGGTTCCAGGAAAGACTGGTTTTGAGAAATTGTGGGCCAGGAAGGGTTCTAGTATACACCATGGCCTTGTCCGGCAGGATAGTATCCTCCTCCAAGCTGATTCATAAAGGGTTGTAAGGGCATCATTACCAAGGAAGCTGCTTGCGAAGAGAAAGGGACATGACAAGGGTTACTCAAGTGAGGATATATGTTTCCCCTAGATGAAGGAACTCCATGAAGGGGGTTTCCCATACTATAAAACTAACTCGCCCCAGGTGAAACACTAGACGATAGATGGAGGTCCGCCATGGGAAAAGCGTTCATAGGAACCAACATAGCGGAAGAAGGATAGATGGACGAGATATAATACACAAAATGACCTCCCATTTGAGCACTTGCTTCTAGAAAAGTGAAGCTAGGATTGGATCCATAGGAAGGAATATTCCAACCTCCTATTGTAAGAGTTGATTGAGGGATATGACTTCCACCAAACGAAAAAGGAGAATAAGGAGGCATCATGCCTCCAGACCCAAAACTAGGACTCACATAAGGCGATATATAAGGCGATGAGACAGAGGACAACAAGTGCAAAGACATGTCTGACATACTATGAGAAAAATGATTAGAGGCTAAAGGTATTGGTTGAGTATCATGATTCAGCATACCACTCGAAAATACAAAATGATTCGTCCCCATGGAATGAGCAAAGACCATGGGTTGGGTAGCACTAACTGAGGGAGTCATGGGGACTCCAATAACCATAGCAATGAAAACTCACGACACAATACAAAATCCAAAGGCCAACTAATAATCAAAGAGCACACCAAAAAAAACAAAAAAAGGTCAATATGCACACAAACAAGATAAAGTGGATGAAAGGGGCCTCCCTCCCTAAAGTAGTTATGTCTCACCCAAGAGGGGCCTGAGACTGCCTTCAAAATATCGGAGGCATCAAAATCAGTTATAAGGGCCCTCGTGGGATTAACAACCAATCAGTCAGATCCTCCCAGAGAGGTAATCCTCCATAAAGGCTGTGTGTTGTCCGACCCTTATCTAACCCAGGGTACCTGTAGAATAACCCCTGCAAGTAACCTATGTGGTACATATGTCAAGCAACTAAGAAACCATGATATAACTTATGCACAGATGAACAATCGTAAGTCAGGTCTACTGTATGGGCAAGGTAACAAAGCCCAAAATATTGAAAGCACCACCTCTCACAGAGGTAAAGGTACTAGCAAGACCCCCATATACGAATATATCCCTAGAAATATCTTTGACGCTAAGAAGGTATTGAGGGGATATCCCCTCAACCAAATTCACGCGACCTCGTGCTTAACTCTGGTGTAAGCAGAGCCTCCCGACATCACCAATTATACAATGGATTTCACCACTCCCTTATTTAGATACATATGTTGATTTAATAGCCTTGGAGAAGTTTACTCATAAAATCCTATTCCAAGGCTCTAAATCCTAATCTAGTTTGTGCACCCTAAAAATAAAATCGTTTCTAATCAATTTCAAATTTACCAACGCTGCTTTTAATGGCCTTGCTTACTTGAAAATGTGTGGTAGTGAAATTGATGATGTTATGACTCAACAAGTAAAATAAATGAATATGAATAAAATGCAAAGTCCTAATTTCAATTCCCAATAAATTATAAGCTTTTCAAAATGAAATTTTCAATTTAATTATGCAATTAAAAATAAGATGCAATCTTTCCATACATGTACTAAGATCAACGATAAGAACCCAAAATATCAAATGCGAACAATGCAAAATGTTTATTATTTTTGTATTTTCAATATAAAAGAATGAAAATGAAAGGACTAAACACCAACTTGATATAAAGATTCTACTAAATGCAAACATCAACAAACCAAGTAGGATATCAAGAAGCAAACACCCAACCCAAGATGCAATTACAATCAATGAAAATGATGATAAGAAAGGCAGTGCCCGAAAATTCAACCAAGGAAAGGTTTCCTATAACTCTGCAGGCACTTAATAGTCATAAAAAAGACCTAAGAAGACTCATCAACCATCAAAACTTACCCAACAAACATCAAACTTAGAAACCAAGCATACAGGAATGATGTACGTGACTGTTTAGGAGAAAACTGCGTATATACGTTTCCTACAAAATGACAACATGCCTATGTATGCGACTGTCAGGAACAAACCCATGTATATGTATTGAAACACTGCCAAGTTAAGGATAAGGCTAAGAAACTAAGACTCAAAATGAACAGAGATTGCCAAGAAGTTAGGTAAAATAAACTCAATACAAATGAGAGAAATCAAAGGAGAAAAACAATCCAAACCCTTAAAAGAAGATTCTATCCCCAGTATGGTCACCAATTCTATTACGAGGAAAATATCTCTATGGCATGGGGTAAACCACAACAGATGAAAATCAATGCATAAATCAACTCTAATCTCAAGTATGCTATATAAACAAATATGCTAACAAGATAAGATAAAGAGCCTACCTAGTCTAGACATTCGATGAAGTCCACCGTTGCGCACTTGAATCAAAGCAATACACCTGCAACTTGTCCTCAACAACCAAGATACACAAGAACATGGTGATAATATATAAATTTATCACATTCAATAACATAATCCATCAATGTTCATAACAAATATTCCCATGGAATAACAATTCAAATATTTGCAATTAATTGGACGAGAAAATAGTATTTCTATTAAAATGTAATCAATAGAAGTGTATGAATGACAAACTTCCGTGTCGGCATAGTACATAACCGAGAAACTAAGTCCCTTCCAGGTAGGCCTCCACCACTTCAATCCTCCACCAAAGCAAGCTCATATAAGAGAGACAATGAGGTTCTCAATCAAGTAGGGAAGAGCTTGGGGGTTGAATAATGTGTTCAGACTTAAAAGGATAAAGGGATGCAGACTCAATATGAAGTGAATAATTTCTCCGGAGTAACTTTCCTCTCAAAGTTCAATTCTTCTCCTCTTTCCACAACTTGGATATGGCCCATTTATATCTTTCAAATGGAACTGAAGGGCCGATTCAGAATGTTTCTAGTATATGGAAGGTCAAGGATCATGGATCTCGTGACATGACATGGAAACCCAACACCATTTTTTAATTTTGGGCACAAAACCCGATGTATGCGGGTTGTAATGGTGCAACCTGTGTATACGCATGATGTATAATAGTTAGGGTGCATATATGTGGAAAAATATTATTTTTAGCTCTAGGAACTGCAAAAAGGGACTTCAAGTATGCATAGGGAAATGGAAAAGGCCTTCTAAGCAAATTTGCATAGGGTGAGGCAAATATTTCTATAACACCCTACTTGAGTTGAGAAGGGAAGACTGACCTGGTGTTGAATAGGAGAAACTATGGCATTTCCTTAGGTTGTAGATCCAACATAACATTAGGTCAATGAGATGCTAACCCTATTTGAGTCGAGGTGTGAAAGCCAACCAGACGTGGAAGTGGAAGCATCTCGTGATGGTTCCTATCCTAGAATAACTTTTGCAAGATGTATAGGATATCATGGGGTTATATAAATATAAAATAATATTTTATTTATGAAAATTGATGAGTTGAGGCCTGCCATAACCAAAATATCAAATTTAAGAAGGAAAGGTCTTAGTAGAAATGAAATCCTTTAGCAATGATTGTATATCGAACCTGGTTTAACTTCAATATGGAGTTGACTAGATGAATATGGTTAAGTAACATATAATATAGGTCTATATGCCCCAAGTAGATGATATCATGCTAAATATTGTTCCTAAGGAAGGAAAGAGAATCTCATGCGAGTGCACCCTGCCAAATTTATTAAGTGAAGAAACCCAAATGCCTTTGACTGACAGTTGTGTTGGTTCATTTAGAGAGGAAACACGATCACAAAAAAATAACATGGTAGAATATATATACCAAGAATTCCAAACTAAATTCCAATAAATCCAAGAAGAATAAAAATGTGATCAAGAACAAAACACCAAAGAAGTCCCATTCGATTGTCGAAAAGAGTCAATTCCTCGAAAACCACCGAAGCCACCATCAAGATAGTCATTGAAAAGAAACATGGCACAAATTAATAATGGAAATATACCCCTATATGAAAGTGATGAATACCCATGAAGGCACTGGTTTATCTACAAGATGATAGGGGTTTCATTGAATGTCACTGACGAAGAAAAAAAAATGGTACAATTTATTGGATCCTTATGAAGGAGAGAATTCATATGGTTTATGAACATTATTGAACTAAGAAAACCATAATAGAACTAAGGATGAGATGAATAATGACTTCTTAT